>NAJO01000020.1:0-122012 GCA_002077065.1 Cryoendolithus antarcticus
TTTTTCCTACCTAGATAGTATAGGATTATAATAAGAAAAGCTAAGCTAAGCGTTAACTTAATTAGTCGAGAGACTAAGGTAAACTAAAGCTCGAAGCTTAACGTTTATAACCCTAACCTAAAGGCTTAGTATAGTAGTATATATCCTTCGTTAATCTCGCTATAATCGTAATAGCGTACTACTCGCTAAGCTAAAGTATAATAGCTACTGTTATATAAACCTCGTTATAGATACCTACGGTCTCGGAGTCTCTATAAATCTTATATCGCTCTACTACGCCCTAAAGTCTAGTAGGCTCGATCTTACCTCGCCGTAATGTCGGAAGGAGCGACGCTTTTAGCGCGCGCGTTACGACGATCGTCGGTATAAGCTTTATATTAGGAATAGCCTCCCTACGTAAGTACGGCTATTAGTACTATCTCGCTCTATAATCACGCTTCGCGGCGTCGTACGATAGTGCGCTATGCTATATACGACTACAGTTGCATTAGAATGCGTTAAGCTAAGCCGATGAACTAAGTCTACTTATGTTAATCGCATTGTCGTAACGTGCGACCGAGGGTGCCTTAGTCTTACGACGGCAACCCGCTTGATTCACCGGAGACGGAGACGGGCGTCTTTCGAGTGATCTCTAGGACCTGGCTTGCAGTACTAGCGGCACTCGTGGTCTCGTATATTCGAACTGACCCTCTATCCATAGGTAGCTTAAGGTGCGTATACTCCTTTCACGTGAGCTGCGACAGCGAGCGAGATAGTCGTTACCCTAGTGATAGAGTTCAGTGTCGTGAGCTAACCACATAACTCTCTCTAACAGTGTATCCGTTGTCGCTTGCATAAGTGAGTACTATGATAGCTGCACAGGAGGAAATCATCCCTAGAGAGAGAAGCATACACGGTCACACGCAGAGGGCGTGTGAAAGACTGCTCGATCCTCTCTCCTGAACTCAGTGCTCCGCATTTTCGAACGTATGACTACGTACACGTTACCTCATCTCTGATCAAAGGCTTTCTTGAGAGCCTTGAAGCCTTCCATGGCTTCTGGTGACACGCTCCCTTTCATACGTTGCACCGCAGCCTGATAGTCCTCCAAAACCACGGAAATGTCGTCAACGTCGAGTCGTGCGCATCGTTCAATCGCTTCGTAAGCGGCATTGTCGACCAAACTACCAAGATCAGCACCAGAGAAGCCATCGCAAGCATCGCTTAAAGCTATTTTCGATGCATCGACCGATGCGCGTTTGCGAGTCAATGCCCGAAGGATCTCAACGCGTTCTGCAGGGCCAGGTAAGTCGACAAAGAGCTTCTGTTCAAGTCGACCAGGGCGGAGCATGGCTGTATCTATAACGTCAGGCCGGTTTGTCGCACCAATGACGTATATTCCGTCTCTCTCTGGGCTGCTGAGTTCGGTCAAGAGCGTGTTGACCACCCTCGAAGAAGCTTCGGAGTTTCCTGAGTCTCTTTGAGGGACGAGCGCGTCCAGTTCATCAAAGAAAATCACGCAAGGAACGCTCGAACGCGCCCGAGCAAAAACCTTCCGTACCGCCGCCTCTGATTCACCAACGAACTTGTTCAACAACTCAGGTCCCTTGATCGATATGAAGTTCGCCTTGCTCTCTGCTGCTACAGCCTTGGCCAGAAGTGTCTTTCCACAACCAGGTGGGCCCCAGAGAAGCACACCTGAGGGTGCAGTCAAGCCAACTTTGATATATGGCTTGGGATTGACGATACGCCTCACAACTGTACGTTGTAACGCTTCGCGAACGGCATCAAGAGCCCCGATATCAGCCCATGACACGTCAGGAATCGTCGCAAACCCTTCACGCTTACTCGAAGGCGTTATTAAAGGCAACACAGCATCGAAGGCAGCCATACGCAAGCTAGGCGATTCGAACCCCGCTGGCTTTGCCAGATCCTTCCGGCGTACCCTTCTTGTGAGCATCTCGAACGCCTCAGCCTCTGCTTCATCCCGATCCACAGCCACAGCCCGGTCCAACAGCATCCCATCCTGCTCACTTGCCAGCTCTCGGGCCTCTTCCTCGAGTGCTTTTCGATATCGAGTCATCTGCCATGACCCAGCTTTTGCGACGAGGTCTCGAAGATCAGCGCCTACAAATCCGGCGGTACGCCGGGCGAGTGCATCGATATCGACGTCCGTATGCAGTGTCGTCTTACGACACAGGGTCTTCAAGATGGCCGCCCGAGTCCTCTCATTTGGCACTCCCATGTTGATCTCGGTATCGAAGCGGCCGCCACGTCGCAAAGCTGGGTCCAGTGAGTCGGGACGGTTGGTCGCTGCAAGGACTATGACAGGCTTCGTCCTATCTCGGGCAAGGTCATCGATAGACACCAGTAGCTGTGCAACAATTCGTTTCTCCATCTGACTCTGACTGCTCTCACGTTTTGGCGCAATCGCATCAATCTCGTCGATGAAGATGATGCATGGTGCTTGCTTCTTCGCCTCCTCGAAGCGATCCCGTACTCCCTTCTCCGACTCTCCACTCATCCCAGACACGATAGATGGTCCAAGGATCTCAATAAACGGGACTTGCAGTGCTGCAGCCACGGCTCTCGACATCATAGTCTTGCCGCAACCGGGTGGACCATGGAGAAGGATGCCGGTAGGGGGAGTCACATTCATCTCGATAAGGTCCTCTGGAGATAGAAGGGGTAGTACGAGAAGTTCCTTCATCTGTCTGATTACATCGCCCGCTCCTCCGACGTCACGTAGAGAAATGTCATTAGGTGGCGCAGTATCGACCACGACCTTCTGACGCTTCGGTAAAGATTCTCCATTGGTTGCGCGCTTACGCCGGTCACCATTCTCCGTTATTTGAGGCGTCGACGTGCCGGAGAGAGACAGATTGGCTCGCAGGCTTCGATTCATGAGATCATCTACCTCTCTCACGGGAGCATCGATAGGTGCCTCTTCGTCTCCGGAGTCACCCAACAGACCTCGATAGTCCAGAATCCGTTCGAGAGAGGCCGTAAGCACCTTCTTACCTCTGCGAGCCAGGCTTGAGTTCGACCTCGATATTGCGTCGTACAAGGATGAAAGCGTCGGTGGAACGCCCTTTTCGAGGAACTTCCCAACGGCAACGTTCAGCTCGTTATCCAGTGCTCCTTGGAGTCTAGCCATCTCACAGCGCTGCAACAGACTCAGCTGAGACGAGATCGGCTGCTTGCAACACCTTAGAGAGAAATGGAGTCACAGTACGACACAATATTACGCGAGTGGACTGTGCATTTCGGCAGAGATGATCGACACGGGCCGTGTAGTACCGATCAACCTTATCGGTCTTGCACGTGGAGATGACATCAAGTCAACAACATGAGGTAGTACGGCTGCTCTCGCGCAAACAACGCTTTCTCCTCTGGATACGTACCTGCGCTCGTAAAGGTCACCTCAGGCCTTGACCTGTTACGGAGTAGACACCAACTGCCCACTGACCCTCCCCAATCCTCGTAGCCGGCTTTCTCGGTGCACCAAGTCGCCGTGAAAGGTTCTTGCGATCGGACGGAAGGCACCACAAGTGGCTCGCATTACCCTTCGGGAGTGATTGACAATCCTAGTTTTGGGAGAGTGCTCACTCGTTAGCCCATCATGGGCAACAGCAGTAGTACGAGCAAGGTGTCGGCGCAGGATAAGTCAGTCAAGCTCGATATTCGCAATGGCCAGCCCGGCTAACGAGGCCACCGAAGGGCGATCCTTGACATGAAAGTCCAACGCGACAAGCTACATCAATACCAGAAGCGCATCAAAATAGTCACGGATCGTGAGACCGATATCGCACGCGAATGCCTGCGAGCAAACCAGAAGGAAAAGGCGCTGCTCGCATTACGGAGGAAGAAGTATCAAGAGACGTTACTAGCGAAGACGGACCAGCAGTTGGCGCAGCTACAGGCATTGACGAGTGATGTGGAATTTGCGCTAGTGCAGAAGGACGTTGTATTCGGCTTGCAGCAGGGCACCGCGGTGCTGAAGGAGATACACAAGGAGATGGGTGGGCTGGAGAAGGTCGAGCTGATACTGGAGGAAAGTGCGGATGCACAGGCCTATCAGAAGGTTTGCCTATATCACCAGTATGTCTGTTACTAGCAGTACTGACCCACATATTTAGGAGATCAATGAGATGCTTGGCGGCAAGATGTCGAACGAGGAGGAAGACGCGGTGGAGGACGAGCTCGAAGCTATGGAGCGAGAAGCTGCTCAAACGGCCGGAGTGCCGAGCTTACCAGATGCGCCAACGCGAATACAAGAGCCGTTGCCAGATGCCCCTGCTGCAGATCCGAAGCAGAGGGCGCAGGAGAGGGCAGGACGAAGAGCTCAGGAGCAGATAGCTGCGTAAACGTCACCACTACACAGCTTTGCATTCCAATGTCTGAGCCGATCTTCCCATTGTCCGTGTAGAGGCATCTCTTTGATTCATCTCGCGAATGTAATTCTGAAAGCCGACCGGCTCGTGATCATCTCCAAGTGGACACACGCAGTCGCGACCCGAACAACCCAACATTCTTCAACTGCCCAAACATGTAATGTCTCTCTTGTGCTGCTTACAGCAGTCTGCTTGAACCTTTTCAATACTCCCAGCGCGACGATCAGCATGTCCCACTGCCACAATGAGCACTCCCACGCTGGCCACGATCATTCCGAAGGAGCAGCTCACGACCACAGCGACGATATCACACCCGCCCTACAGAACCAAATCTACTCACAGATCGACTTCGATGCCATTACGACACTGAACGAGAGTGTCCCACAAAGCGGCGCAGCGGTGCTGAAAAAGACATGGGCTGAGCGAACAGATGAAGAGCCGGAGGTGGTCAGCGACGTGGACGAGCAGCTGCTCATGCATATACCGTGTGTCAATGTCCTGGAGCACGTGCAACGAGCAATGGGCTGACACTCATCCCTTGCAGATTCACAGCCCAGCTACGCCTTCACACGATCATCATCCGCACCTCAAACTCGCCCTCCGCACCCCAAACCCTCCACCTCTTCGCCAACAGCACCTCGTCCCTGGACTTCTCCGCCGCTGCAGACCTCGCTCCGACACAGACACTACAACTCAGCCGGACGTCAGAGGTCCAGGAAGTGGCTGTAAAGCGCGCGCTCTTCTCCACACTACGAACGCTGGATCTGTTCGTGGAGGATAACTTCAGCAATGGAGAGGAGGACGAGACGAGGATAGGGTACATTGGGTTCAAGGGCGAGTGGATGAAGCTCAATCGAGAGCCGGTGCAGGTGCTATATGAGAGCGCGGCGAATCCGAAGGATCACAAGCTGGCAAGTGGGGTGGGGGTGGGTACGGGCAGTGGGATTGGCGGAGCTGGAGGGAGGGATGGGCTATGAGCCAGCGGTCTGCGCGGATCGGGGGTGTGCAAGCAATCTCGTCGGGCGTCATTCAAGCCCAGCTGAACTAGCCACCTGGTTACACGGCTTTCGAGCGACTCGGAGTGATGAAGCCGTCAGGAGAGACCGCAAGACCTTGGCCTCCTATGGATGCACACCGCTGTACATGGAGGTGCATCCATGTAGTGCAGCACGTGGCGGCATTCGCTAGTCAGAGAGGCGAGCACGACACCGTGTATACACAAAGTGCATGTCGGGCAGGATAAGATGTGGGCAGAGTGTGTGATTTGGGCTGCAAGTACGGATATGAAAGCACTTTTCTGATTCTGCCGTAATGATACTCGCAAACCCCAAGTTCCTACTTCCCAACCTCACACGCTCGCTCAAAGAAATGCCACGAGTCAAATCACCGCCACCACGAAGGTGTCGGGAGACATCAGAACCGGCCGCGGTAAGAAAAGTGAGATCAAAGCTCACTGCAAAACAAGATGAGAGCGTTTTCCCAAGCCTTTGCACGAACCCATCACCACCAAAAGTATCGTCCAAGAAAAGAATTGCCGTTCGCAGCAAGCAGCGTACCAAGCGCTGCGTGATGTGGACGACATTTAGTCCTCCAGCTCATCGCCAGCCTCGGCCTGTGCTTGTGCCTTCCAGTAGTCGCGGTCGCGCTCAGACGCGGCCAGAGCGGCTTCGAGGTCGGCAATCCTGCCCTCGAGCACATCACGCTCCTCGACCTTCTTCGCTCGAGACTTTCGGGCGGCGGCGGTGTTTCGAGCTCGCTTGAGTGCAATGGAATCGTTCTCGTCAACCATGATGGGAGGAAGAGGCTTGTCGCGCTTCTTCGCAGCCACGCCAGCGACGGACGATGGACGCGCATGGAAGAGAGCCGGTGAGTTGGTGGCCGAGCTACGCTTGCGAACATGGGATGGGCCGCCGGGGTGCACAACAATCTGTGCTGCGCTAGACGACGAGATGGTGCGCTCCATAGGAGGCGCAGCCATCAGCGTGTCCAATTCAGGGAAGAAGTTGGCATTGCTGACGCCACCGAAGTCGAAAGAGTTGCTCAAGTCATCGCTGAACAGGGGAGATGCCTGGTAGCTGTCCGGGGTGTCAAGATAGGTAGAGCCGGGAGTCGTCAGATTGGTGAAAGCAGTAGACGGAGGCACGGAGTCTCCGCCGTTGAGGAGATCCTTTGGTGAGACGGTGGCGGCGCCGCTGTTGATGGCATTGAAATCGGTGTACATGTTGATGTCACCAAAGCTGCCGCCGTCCTGGTAGGAAAGATCCTCCATGGTCTCGTGGTAAGCTACGTTGGCTTGTACATGCGTTAGTTCGGGTTCAGACCACGGAGAAGACGAGCGGGATGAAATACCTCCACCACCCATAGCGCTATCGTTGTATTCAAAGTTCTTCTGTTGCTGCTGCACGACGGCGAAGTCGCCTGTCGAGTTGGAGTGGAAAAGAGGCACTGGTGGCCGGCGAATAGACTGTTGCAGGAAAGTCTGATTGCTCAAGACTTGCGTTGATTGCGGTGCCGAATGCGCGTAGGCAAAGGCAGGGCGGTTGACAGTTCTAGACGATTGCGGCTGCGTCGTACCTAGCGAGAGGTGCCGCAGTGCTGCCTGGGTCGGGACAGGCGGTAGCAGTTCGAAGTCTTGTGTGAACACGGGTTGGGGCGTATTGCCTGATGGCGCTGCTGACGGTGGTGGAAGCCATGTCTGCTGTGTAGAAGCCGTGGTAGGCGACTGGAGAGTTATCGCTGAAGCGTCGTAGTCCGAGGACAAGGAAGCGTTCGTGAGATCCCGGAGGAACTCGAGAGTGGAGTGAAGGTCAAAGTGTGTGGTCTGTATGGTGGGCGACGCGGTTCAAGCAGAAGTAGACATTGTGGCTACTTCTCGTGTTGTATGTGTGTGTTTGTATGAGTGTGGTGGGAGGGTGGTGGAGGAAGAGATCAGCGCGGCAGCCTGAGCAAGTAGAGCCTTTTTGGCGTGGGAAGGGACGAGTGACTCATTTTCGAGAGGGACATGCTAGGGACTGATCAAGCTTAGCCCGTAGGCTATGAACGCTAGCGTGTGGAGAACACCGAGCATTGAACACACAGCCAATGCGACGACAATCATTCGAACTTCGTTCTCGTGGCTCGATATCTGATGAATAAGTTTTCACCACTCAACTGTGGTGGTCTTTCTCCGTGATTACCATCAGTCTCTTGTGCTCATACATAGCACTCTGCGCTCTAGACATTCTCCAAAGCTTCTCCTTCGAGAAGCCGTAGGCCCCACCACAGGCAACTCTGCCGCTGCAGGCTTACCAATTCCGAACACCGCTTTCTTATCGTGCCGCAGCATCGAGGCTGAGCACTGCGCCCTACGCGAAACACGAGACACGTGTAGGGATTTGACAGCCTATGGCTTTGTCTATTGGCGGTCCCCCTCACCGGCCCTGCAGGCGGTCTTATGGACAATTGCCAGGTTGCCAAAGTCACGAGATCCACCACGGCGGCATCATCGGGAAGGCTCGCGCTGGAGACAGTTGCTATGAACATCAGCTACGTATATCGTCCTCATCTAATCGCATGCCCTATGATTGCGTTGATCACGACGGTTCCAGCGATATCGCATCTGCGTATCTAGGTTGTGCCAAATGGACGCATACTCTGCTTAGCGCATGCGGCATTCACAATCGTCGCGATGCCTCACTATTTTCCTTCCTCAATCAAAGCCATTGCAGCTTTACAATCGTCTAGAGCGATCGCAGCATCTAAGTTCTATGTAAAACCTACGCATACAATAATACGCGAAGTGAAGTCTCGAGGTCGCTGTCGATCTGTTGTTGATGCGTCGTCCCGCCCCACAGTTAATCTTGAAGTCCACGAGAAATACTAACCTCGCCCATACAATCGCAATGCTCTAATACCATGTAGAGATGGCCGCGGCGGGAGAGAAGGGCCAGCAGAGTCAGTCGTGCTCGATCTCATTGCACTCATTGACTGCTGCTAATCTTGCGCAGTTGACCTTAACCAACTCAGCGTCCAGCAGCTCACGCAAGTCAAGAAGCAGTTCGACGACGAAGTTCAGCATCTCTCAAACTCCTACCAAAACCTTCGAGTCGCCCAGGGCAAGTTCCGCGACTGCGTGACCAGCATCAGAGATGGAGTTGCGGACAGTGTGAAAGGTCAGTACCCAACCCGTGCCATCACTTGGCAAAACTGCGCCTGACAACAATTGCAGATAAACCCCTCCTCGTCCCCCTCACATCCTCCCTCTACGTCCCCGGCACGCTAGCATCCACCTCTCACGTCCTAGTCGACGTCGGCACCGGCTTCTTCGTCGAGAAGTCCACCAGCGACGCCACGAAATTCTACCAAGAAAAGATCCAGGAGTTGGAGAAGAATATCAAGGACTTGGAGAATGTAGTGAATGGCAAGGCGAACAATCTGCGAGTTGTGGAGGAGATTCTTAGGCAGAAAATGCTCGCACAACAGCAGGGTCAGGTGGAGGGGCAGGCGGGTTGAGAGAGGGCAGACGAGGTGCAGAGCCATGGCATCGGCTTCCGCTCATGGAGTTGCTCAAAGATGCAGAGAATCTATCAGCCGCGCAGTCTTAGTGATCCGCTACTCGCATGCCATCAGGAGACAAAATCTGAGGCACTCAGCGTGTTGCGGTACAGTCAGGTCGTTCCAACGAGGCGCGTGCGGAGTGAACTGCAGACTGCTACAAGGAATGTGCTACACGCGGATGGACATTTGGCTTGCCTGGCAAATCCTTGAGAGAGTGGTATCGCTGTAGGGTAATCAATGCACGACAAGTATCACAATGTCTTCGTCGCGGGCTCGAGGGATACGTATGTTAACGAGGTGAAGTGTAGTTTGATACTTCTATGGCAGCCTAGATGTATGGTGCTGTCTATCAGCTCTCGAGCTTGACGCTAGCGCGTTCTCGAGGCGTAATTGAATGCGCTCCCTATGCAGCCTACTGCATCCAACCTCATTGACTTCGAGGAGCATGCCAGATATTCCTTCCATGGAAGTTCCGTACGTCTAGCCGAGCGGAGATGTTTCATTGCGGCCGAGCAAAACGAAATCTACTCGATCATGCACGATCGCTTGCCAGATACTGATTCTGTGAAACCGTTCTTCCGCTTATTCGATCCAGGCGTCTCCTTCTGCGGCACACTCGTCCGAGCAAGCCAGGTCTCGACGATCCACGGTACTTGCTGCGATGCATCGTCCGGACCCTCGATGGCTGCGTTGACACACAGGGTAGCTTTGCCAGCCAATTCGGCTGGCATTGCGGTCGCGCAAAAGCCTTTCGAGCGCAGACTCTGAGTACATTCGTCTCCTTCGCTCTTCACATTAGCCTTGAGTTTCGCTAGATTCTGGATCGCTACGGTTGTATCGCCGTCGATAGCTGTCATGTGTGTCAGGGCCTGATCTCCAATTTCCGCCTCTACGTGCCAGCCAACCCGCTTTGCGCCCCAGCCAGTATGAATGTGTCCGAAACAATGCAGCAAGGGCCTCGCTCGCGCGATGGCTGCGAAAAGCCCAGGACTTCCAACTGATCCAGATCCAGCGACCCTATCGAGCACGCCTTTTGGAGGACAATGGGTGATTGCGACGTCGACGTTACCCGCAATGTCCCAAGTGTGCTCCTCGGTTGGAGGATAGTTGAATCCCCAGTCGTTCACGGAGGGCGTGTATGGGCTAGCGTATACATTCAACAAGGCGTCGTTGCTCAACTCGAAACGGTGCATGCCTTCGTTCAGGAAAACGATGCCGGCTGCATTGTCGAACAAGGCTCTTGCTTCGCCAAATCTGCCGTACTCCTTTTGTACAAGCTCGTCTTCTAGAAGTGGATCATGCTCTGCAAGTTTCTTCTGGAACATGGGAATGTCCAAGGTCCAGTCATGGTTCCCAGCAATGATGAGTTTGAGAGGTGCATCGATTGCGTTCAGAAGCTCGATGGAAGTCTTGAACTCGGATAGCTTTGATTCCTCGGTGAGATCGCCACAATGGATGACCACGTCGACTACTTCTGTCAGCTTTGCGTGGCGTAGAGGATCGCCATGGGTGTCTGAGATTACCAAGAAGCGTGTTGGAATAGCCATATTGCCCGACTTACCACGACTGGTGCTTCCGATCGCGTTTCAACGATCCTCGGTGAACAAAGGCTGTTGTTCCTTGCAGGAGATCTCGGGGTAGAGCGTTGTTTGCAAGTTCTTAATCAATCGGGTGTCAGGACTGATGGCAGTGAGCTTTTGTCCGGGGGTATTCGGGTATGAATGGTGATCTGGAGTTGTGTCGAAGAGTTGGATGCGGAAAAGCGGAAATGTCTTTCAAGGGGCAGCGGGACTCGTCATATACGCGCGACTTGTGGATGAATGGTCGGCCAAGCAACCTTCTGTTCCAATCAAGTACCTCGCATTGCACGTGGGATGGATTGAGGACGCTTTCCACGCCAAGCCACGAGCTCGACCAAGGATCCCACGCACGTAATTTACACTGCTCAGGCAGGTTGCGAATAGGTGGGTGCCAATGAGTTCGATATTTGCAAAACCGAATCAGATGATGGGCATGAGCATCCAGCGACGGTCTGAGCAGCACCTGCATGTAGTTTGCGAGTTGCTATGACCAACCGGTGGGCTCTTGGAGGATAGTGAATTTGCGTTCCGTCTCTCGCTGCTGTCTGATCCCCAGTATCTTTATCGCGTGACCGCCTCTCCATAGCTTAGGCCATGTTCGCGTTCCTTTAAGTGATTGCAATACTGAAGCTGACAATGCGCAGATTCATATATTCCGAACCACGATCTCGCACGCCCAAAATGCCGACCAAATCTCTCATACGATCTCCTGTGCGCGAAGCCATTTTCGACTGCTTCGTCGCTCTCACCAACCTCGTACCTCCGGAGAGGAGACACGATGTGACGCTCGTCGGTGGAGCAGCCAGCATTGCCCACTCCTCGACTTAGCGCACCGAGGACTTGGATGTTACTGCACCCCCTGACGTCTTGCATACGATCTTCGCGTCAATTCTGGAGAGCGCCACGAGCTTCACCATCGAGTCCGATGGAAAATTGGGCTTCGATGCCCCTCAGGGCTTTCGAGTCCATGTCGACCTCCTGGAGCTCGGAGGCGGCATCATCGATGGCTTCTATGCCACAACGCCATTGCACGAAGGCACTGTGGCATCAATTTTGGACTTGGTGGTGAAGAGAGCGGCAACGGTGTTGGATAGGGGAGGGGAAGGAGATGTATTGGACTTGCAATGGCTTCTGAGCCAGCTACCTGAGATGGGTCAATCCCACGGGATATGTGACGATGACAAGACGATTGTGCTTGACGCGGTGGGGATGTGTGCGGGAAGGTGTGCGATGAAGATTGTGGAGGCGTTCTTAGACGGCTCGACTACATACAAGTGTCATTGTGTTTAAACTTCTTCCCCTGCGCCGATCATAGCTTGGCACGACTCGTCGCAACATGTAGCGCACTAAGGTCTTGCTGATCCAGACCTAGTCATGCATTGTCCAAATCGATGGGCGCAGCACCCACCACGACCATACTCCACGCCTATCGGTCGCTCCTGCGCGCCTCCCTGCGTGCTGTCCACTTCTCCAAGCCCGCTCGCTACGTTGCGCTTGAGCGCCTTCGCTCAGCCTTTCGCACGAACGATGTCTCTACCTACGATGCCCTGAAGCTGGACAGGACACTGGAGTTTCTCCAAGGCGCAGCGAATGTACGAGGACTAGAGCACAAAATAGTGCGCAATTTGATGCATGTGCTGCACGAGCGGAAGAAGCTGTCTCGGATCAATACGTGCGTTCTGCCGATGGATCATGTACAGTATGGGCTGCCGTGCTGATGGTGGAATAGGCCGAAAGAGAACCTGCCGTTCAGGAAGGCCGCGTACAAGCAATTCGACGACACGATTGCGAAGCTGAATGAGACGATGGGCTTGTGCGTCTAACAGGTCCATCCTCTATCCTTCCTGACCAGCCGCAGCGCCCAGCTAGAGGTCTGGAACCACCAGGACAAGCCCTGGAGAGGTCACTTTACATTGGCTCTCGTTTCCGTCAACGAATGCATCTCTCGCGGGCTCCTTCGAGCAGCCTTGTGCGTCTCTGCCGAAGTCTGGCTGCGCGAAGGGCATGGGTGGTGTTTATTGAGACATAAACAGGCAGCTCGGAGTGCGTAAGACGACAGCCGAGTCTCCTGCGATCAAAAGTTCCACTGTCAGGGCATTGTTGATTGACTCTAATGCCTTCGTGATACAGAGTAGATGCGCTGTATAATGACTTTTACTATTCGTTTCCTCGCTCGTGTTGAACAAAGCTAATGTTCTTGGGTATCATCTCACAATCGTTTCCGGTCGTCACCATCTGACCACACGTTACCTCCTTTGTTCTGATGAGAACGACAAACACCTACGCGCCCTTGGGCTTCATGACTCCACCTTTCGGCCCCGTCCTCCCACCCTTCGGCTCAGTCCTCTCCTTCGATCCACCACCAGCCGCCCTCTTCGCATAGATCTTCGCAGTAAAAGGGTCCTCAAACGTCAACGCAATCTTGTATACCACCGCAACAAGTGCCGTCAAGACCAACCCTGCCGGCTTGCCAAACCAGATCGCCGTGCCGAGGAAGCTCGCCGTGCTACCCCAGTACATCGGCGCATCAGTCACGCTGAAAGGAAAGCCTGTGACCATCTCGTCCATGAGGATGCCGAAGTAGTCGCCTAGATATGTGCCTGTTACGCCTAGTGCCCACATGGAGCTGATGACCAGCACATTGCCGCTAAGCAGCAGTCCAACAGAGAGCGCCTGAGCGCCTGGATTCGCGAGCAGTGGATGGGAAGGCTGAGCACGAAGTGCTCGTTCGTAGAGAAAGTCTCGGAAGAGACCGAGGAGGAAGATGGTGACTGCGAGGCCGTAGCAAGCGTACAGACTGTTGCCGCCTGCTAGCTTCGTGAGCGTTTTGTTGTGATACTCGGTTCGGGCGGCAGTGTTCCAGAATGTTGGGTTGAAGAGGATTGCTGCTGCGGCGACTATAGCCAACCATCAATCAGTCTCCGTCTTCACATGGTCTCAAGGCATGGTCACATACACCAGAGGCTGGGCGCGCTGAGATCGATCAGCGAGTCCATGGCGACTTGTGACGGGTCTTGCCACGAGAGGACTCTAGTCGCGTTCGAGAGTGCTCAAAGAAGCTCGCTGACAGTCAAGTATGGCCTGGCGGAGAATGCGCTGTATTAAAGAAGACGTAGATTCAGGTACGAAATGCAATGCCCTGTTTGCGTCAACAACGTGGGGTCGTAGCGGGGCAGGTGCGACTGGCACTCCACCATGCAAGCCACAAACCACCAACCATCAACGAACCCTTAGGGGATCCCATAGCTTTCCCATCCTAGTATGTCCTGCTGTGGTCTCTTCAGACGACCAACACCTACTAATCAGCCTACCATGTCAGAATCCATCATCCTACGCAACCTCACCGCGCAACCTCTTACCCTCAAGTCGGTCGAGCGTTTCGAAGCTCCCAATGCCCAGAACTTCCCGCCCAATGCTGGCTTCTCAATCTCGAACATCACCTCTCGCTTCAACGGCAGCGAGTCGAAGCCCCCAGAGCTGTCACCCAGCTTCACGACGCAAGACGTAGATATCCGAGTAGAGCCTTTCACGACCCGAAGAACGGACATCAAGGCGTTCGAACGTGGTCCCGATGAGATACTACGCTTGACGTTCCAAGGCGATGGAGGTGGACGATGGCGCATCGATACGCCATCCAGGACTGCGGCGTCCCAGAACCTCACGCCATTGACGCCCGATCCGAAGCACGACTACACAGGCATCTACATCAAGGATACGTCCTTCCTGGCCTTGTACGAGTCCGTAGATCTGCAGCGATGGATGTCGCATATGGGCGACCAGACACCGCTGTCTGGCCTATCAATACCCGGCACACACAACAGCCCGACCTATCACAACGCACTCCCCTCTGTCCGCTGTCAAGCAGTCTCACCCACAGAGCAAATGAACAACGGCGTCCGCTTCTTCGACATCCGAGTCCAGCCAGGCAATCCCGAAGATCCCAACAGCGACAGCCTAAGCCTCGTTCACGGCGTCTTCCCGATTTCCTTGACTGGTCCCAAGAAGTTCCGCGATTTGCTTGACAAGATCCTCCAATTCCTCGCAGAGAACCCCACAGAAACCATGATCCTTTCCCTCAAGCGCGAAGGTCCCGGCAACGCCACCGATGCCCAGCTCTCCGACATCCTCAAGAACCACTACACCAACCCCGAGCACTGGTACACCGAGCCACGCATCCCCTCGCTAGGCGAAGTACGCGGCCGCATAGTCCTGGTCCGCCGCTTCAGCCTCGCCGACCGACTAAAAGGCGAGTGGCAAGGTCGCGGCTGGTGCTTGAATGCCGAGAACTGGGCATACAACACGCCCAACTGCAGCTACGGTGACGTGTGTGTGCAGGATTTCTGCGAAGTGATGGAGACCGAAAACATCGACCGGAAAATCCAGTTGTGCTGTGAGCATTTTGAGCGCGCCGCCGAAGTTTGCTGTCCTGAGGCGAACGTTGGTCCGCTGCCGCCGTTTTATTTAAACTTTTTGAGCGCGTCGAACTTTTGGAAGGTGGGGTGCTGGCCGGACAAGATTGCTGAGAAATTGAATCCGGCTGTGACTAGGTTCATGTGCGAGAAGCATGATATTGGGGACCGTGGGATTGAGGAGCCGGGAGCGAAGGTGAATGGTGATGGGAGTGTCGGAATTGTGGTGTGTGATTGGGTGGGCAGGGATGGAGATTGGGATCTGGTGAAGTGTATTGTGGGAATGAATGCCAGGATACTATTGCGGCAGAAGGGTATCGGCTGGCGGTGAAGGCACTAGTTCGTCCTGAGATCAAGACCATCAATCAAGAGCGGATAGTCAGCTACATTCGTGTGAGCGAAGTCTTCCGTATCTCCATGCTCTCAGCAACGTCTCAGACCCGCACATCAGCTACCTCGCCATTCATGTGGCACCTCAACCAAGCTGGCTGAGCACGTCGTCACTCCGCGATGGCACATCTCCGCCAAGCTGCGAGTTTACCCGCGCCTTCATAATGCGAGTGAGCTCCGGCGGCCACCCTTTCAACAGTCCACACGTCCTGCACGCTTGACAAGACTTGGCCATGACATCTTTGCCACAATCGCACAGCACAGTCTGTACACATGTCAGCCCCTTGACCATGACTTGCGTGCAGCAGCGTACCTACTCGACTGTAGCCTCTCTCGGTCCTTGTCCTGGTCTCGACGATGCTGTCCGTTGTCCCACCGAGGGTAATCCTGACCTTCTGTTCGCTGCAGATGGACTTCGTCTCCAGAATCGTGAAGCAGGGAATGCATCGCCATGGCTCGACTAGGCAAGAGTATATGGTACATTTGCACCAGTCGTTCTCAGGCACACGAGGGTTTGCTATCTTGAGGGGTTGACAGTCCGAGCAGAACAGCTGCGTACGACGCCAGTTATGGAACATCTCCTTCGCCTTGATGATCTGAACCGCGCAGCGTTCGTCAACCTCCAGGTCGTCGAGGCGATGTGGGATGAGTTCACACATTCTGTGCTCGAACCAGCGACTCATACAGTCGTCGCCGGCGCCTGAATAGAAGACATGGAATCTGCACCACTATGACAATGCAGTCAGTTGTGAATCTGATATACGGCGCGAAACAGGGAATCAACTCACAGTACAGACCTTTGCTCCGCAGTCCACGCATGGCTTCGCGTCGTAGCCAAGACACCGGGTCTTCGGATCGACACCCTCACCGAAGTCAATGCCAAAGATCTTTTGTTGCGCGATGAGGCCGCTTCCATCGCAGTGAGACGAGTCCATGAAGACCTTCAATAAGTCGGGATTTGACGAAATATACTTCCGGTGCTCTCGATAGGTGGCAGCAAGGTTGACGATGTCGGCGCTCGACATACATTTGCAGAGCTCGACAAGTACGCCATACTGAGAGACCATGCGCGTGATTGCTGGTGTAGGCTGAGCGATCAGGAGTCGGGCCTGCTTGGGATCCTTCGGTGTTATCTTCTTGGGTTTCGCCATCATGATGAAGTCTGCCGATGTCTTGTAGCCAGAGAGAATTGGATGGAAATCATCTCGAAGTCGAGATGTCGAGGTGAGGTCCGATGCCAGGCAGCCAACAGCTCAGATTCAATCCAAGGGGAAGGAGCGTCTCGAGGTCAATGGAGGAAAGCGCGAGTGATGGCGTAGCTCCAGCACCCTGTCTGGACCACAATAATAATTACGAGATTCGTGACAGACCGAGACGGAGACTTGTCGTGCTCGGAGCTGTATGACAAGATTTAATCGCCAGTCGGTGCTCCATGTACTGACAATCGTGCGTCGATTGTAAAAGGAGTCGAGTGACTGAGTTGTGAGCGATTGAAGCATCGCTACATACACGCATCACACATTCTTCGGTAGTATCTCCATCATCGATCCCGACCTCAGCTTGCTCACTGCGCCGTCAATGCCGCCACCATTCCTGCGCACCCATGTTAGCAATAGTTCCATTCCTAATCACTCACTCACTTGAAACTCACCCTCATCTCCCCCACTGCAGCATTCGCAGCATCCGCCCCCAGCGTAGCTCCAAACCCATACATCGCCGCAGTAGCAACCTGCCCGCCGTACATCCGCAAGTAGTGATGACACTCGTGCTTCTGCGCTTCCTGGTGGAAGAGACCGCCTTCAAGCCATTCAGTCAGTGGAATGTCAGGGTTTGGAAGTGAGGAAAGGTAGACTTACGATCTTGTGAAGGGGTATCTTTGTCCGATGGCGGGCCGCCGTAGGGGGGTTGTTGCTTAGACATGACGTTGTTAGATGTGCGAAGATTAGCTGGTAAAGAGTGAGGTAGAATGACGAACGAAATTTGGCAGTAACGAGCGTTTCCAGTGCTGCGCTACATGTATCTGCTAGACATCAGGTTCAGCTGGTGAAAACATGTACCCACGTGGCTCGCTGCTTGACCACAGCTGCGATGCAATTTGACGTCATGTAAACGGAACAGTAGGAGGGGATACTACACACGATCGTATGCTCGCGAGGCAAATGATCGAGACAAATGATCGAGAACAGCTAAAGCTCGTGTGGACGTACGAGATACAGAGACACAGGTTGAGAATGATATGAAGCACGATAAGTTCATTCGCAGGTCAAGCCTTGCCAAGGTGCTATCGATGCTTAGTATAGCCACCTCATGTCAAAGTCTTCCACTTCCATAGATTTGCCGCTGCGCATCATCACCCTCATTGATATCGTTGCTTGCGGAACGTGGATCGAAGCCATCGGTGGCAACGAAACCGATCAGGCGTGCGTCAGACACACTTGGTGCTCCTGATACCATTACTGTCCCGTTCTCCCTCGTCCACAATGCTTCTATTCTTGTAGCGGCTGCATGAACACATGCAATGTGGAGTTCCTGCGTGCCGCCGAAGGCTAGTCATATGCCGAAGCTCCAGCGTGAGCATTGCAGACGGTCGATGTGCTACGACGAGAGTTGGTCAACTCTGGACCGGACGTGGACTTCCCAGCATGCTGCCTACTGAGAGGTAACTCACCTTGCCCTCGCTCTACTGTCGGGTCGCGCGTCCTCTCCTACGCTGTAGCATAGCTACCGCGTGGAATTGTGACGATGCTGCACGTGTCAGCTAACTTGAAGTGTATCCTACACACGCTGGTCATCTCGGTCGATCAACCGGCGTGATACCGCTCAGCGGCGTATGTCAGCGGCGTATGTCAGCGGCGTATGCACCACCAGCAGGAGCTGCTGGAGCATAACGCGGATCACCACTCTGGACCTGCACATACTGAGCCGGTGGAGGTGGCTGAGGCGCCTGCGCTCGGTAGGCTGCATCACGTTGCATCTGCTGGACAGGTGCAGGCGCGCCATGCACCAAAGACGATACTCGACGATACTGTGGCTCCTGCACCGGCCGCAGCGTTCGATAGCTTGCATTGTCAGGCGGCGCATACAGCTGAGGAGGCTGCGCGTACACAGGCTCAAGTGGTGTTTGCGGCCAACTTCCTGGCATAACGTGCCTCTGGTGTGCCACTTGGGCACACTGAGTGCGCGCTTCGACTCGCTCGTAGTCTACAGGCGTACGAGGGTTTGCTGGTGGCCGGTCCAGCAATGGATGGGTCGGATCATAGGGTGCGTCAAATCGCTCTGATCTGGCAGGCTGTGGGCTCGCCACCCTGAAACGATGGCGCTCAGCTTCAGGCACGACACGCATCTCCGGTACTGCAGCGTATCGCGGTTGGGGTGGAGTGAGAAGATCGACAACTTCGCCGTGGTAGCCACCCGAAAGCACTCGGGGTAATGTCCGCAAATAGCCGCTCTCTCGACCATCGGCTGCGTAGCGCCGAGGCGGAGTCGTCAGGTCCACTGGTTCGTGGCGCAAGTCTTGGGCGCCGCGGGCTTTCCGTGAGCCATTTGCTGGCGGTTCGTATTGCGGTTCCTGCCAGTCGCTCGAGATCCGCTGCCTTTTCATCACCCTGCCCCCGTCAGGGGTCGAGTCACGTACGTGATACGAAGGTGCAGCTAAAGGTGGGTGCTGTGGCTGACCGTAATCCGTTTCGATTGACGGGATTGGCGTATGTAGCAAATCTGCTCGGTCAGCGTTCCCACGATGAGGCTGGTGATCGTACGACTGCGGCGCGGGATCTAGCAGGCGTCGAGGCTGAGGGAGAATGTTGCGACCGGTATGGGTGGGCATGTAGTCTTGACGACCGTAGATTCGAGGCTGGCCCGGTGCCTGTACTCGGGTAGTCAGCGTGGAACACCAGTATGTGTGCTCTCGGATATCAGGCGAGACTTACATTGTAGGTGACTTTGCCAGTATGAAGCCTTTGCGCATGCAGCGGAGGATCGTTGTTAGCAATCACCAGCGGCTGAGCAGCACTACTGCCATATGGGTATCTGAGCTGAGAAACTTGGTGAGCTTGAGGCAGCTGTCTTCGCTCTCTCGCCTCGTGGATCTTCTGGCGGGCAATTTTGATGCGGTGTTGCTCAGCTCGGTGAGGACCGCGAGCTCGCGCGTTGTAGCGGTGATCACGATCAAGCTCGTCCTCGGCTCTCAGATCATGCAGAGCTGCGGGCCGAGCAACGACCTCGACGCTCGTATCGCTTGCATTGCCGTTGTTGTCAGTCTCATCGGCCTCGGTGGCAGTGGCTCCGAGATCGTCATCGTCGTCATCAAGAACAATGGTCTCGCGGACGATCTCCTCGAAGCCTTCATCTTCAGCTTCGTTCTCGCCTCGCCACTCAAGGAGCTTGGCCAGGCATACCGGCTCGACCTCCCTGCGGGCTGTTGTCCAGTCGAATGACTTCAGCAGAATATCATAGTCGGTGTAAGTGTGCCGGATCCGAGCGTTCACCGCGAGCTGGACACGGCGAGCGAGTGGCATGCCTTCGGCATTACCAACACGTTCTTCACCTTCTTGCCACGCGTGCTCAATGATCGATTGTAAATCTGGATCAGGGATTCTCGGGAAAAGCTCTCTTATAGCTGACCCAATCATCTCGGGGTCCTCCCGGCGATTTTGGCCGCTCACAGCCCGTGCATTGAGGCCATATTTTGCGATGATGGCGGCTAAGCTACTTCTGTGCTGCAAGTCTGTTTCTTTGATGTAGCCGCCCTCGTATGGTACATACTTGAGTTGTTCACAAGCTTCTTCGAGCACGTCTGCGCGGAAGTGGTAGCCAATGCGATGGACATGGTGTGAAACATGACTGGGGTCTCTGGCTTTGCCACCTAGCCCTGCGGTCTGCGACTCAGTCAGTATCCCCGCTGGCGAAGAGGGGGCTGGATCTCGCAGATGAAGACGTGGAGTACAGACGTTGACAACATTGACCAGCAATTCACGCTTTCGAGACAATTCCTTGCAGAGCTCGGCGAGATCGGGCGTCCCGACGGGCAGGAAAGCGAACCCTGAAGGCGCCTTCAAGTCGTATGAAGTCTGACAAGTGCAGTGTGTTAGTGTTTATGCTCGTGTAAAACCGATGGAGCATGTGAACCTGGAGAGCAAGCTTCCTCTTCTTGCCGATAATCTTCTTCGACTCGGTCTTGTATGGCTTTTCTCTTCGCTTGAGCGTGTCGCGCACATTTGTACTTGACAGCACGCTGAGCGCCCGCGAAGCTCGTGCGTTTGACGCGACCATATGAAATGTGAAAGCTGTTGGTTAGTAGTATAGCTAATTGACCTGGAAAGCACAGTTGATCCACCACACTTCAAGTCATACAGACAGAAAGAAAGGGTCGTAAACAACCGCCACCGCAGGCGGACAGGAAATGCAATCCAGAGTAGTACAGCGAAGTCGAAGTAGCAGCTGATGACAGCTGCTCGAGTTCAGCTTCAAGACTGTGCAGAGTGCTCTGTCGCAGTGATGGCGCGATAATCCGGCTTTCCAGATGCACGACAGAGCAAGAGCGTAGAGGCGGGTGCCTTCGCTGAACTCTGCTGTTTGCGACGGAGACCTATTGCACTCCGCGGCCGTACACTACAGCTCACAACACACTGTGGAAGATGGCGCCGAGCACCGGTTCACGTGCACGCAGTGTAAGATGTTGGTGGTGAATGGAAGTGAGGCAACGTCAAGAGGCGAAATGCAAACACGAAAGCAGAGGGCTAGGCTCGGCAGCGGGACTGCCGGATCTTAGTCAGCAAGCAATTGATAGAGCTCGAAAAAGTTCATGTCCGTGGTGAGAGCGTTTCTGATAGGCGCACTTCAGCTCTCTACCCATTGATCAACATGGCGAGGAAGCGCAAAAACAACTCGCGAGGCGAAGAAGCTGCAGGTCCAAGTCTTGACGCTGGCCAGTCTCGGAAGCGCATCAGGACGTATGAAGATGTCGCAGACTCGGATGATGAATTCCACCTGAACCAAGATAAGGTACTTTTGGACGAGCAGCCCGAGGTCAAGCGACGACGCAAGCTGCAGGAACGGGAAGAATTCTTGGAAGCTTCTGACGAGGAAGTCCTGGGTCAGAGTGACTCGGCGAATGAGAATGAAATCGGTGACGAGATCGACGATGCGCCGGGGGGTGTAGGTGATGGCACAGATTTATCTGACGATGCGTTCGGAGACGAGAAGGGCAGCGACGAGGAGGAAGACGGGTGGGGCACCACGAAGGCCGACCTGTATGGAGCCGACGAGATTGAGACTGAGGAGCAGGCATTGGAGGAAGAGGCCGAAGCACTGCGCTTGCAGAAGAAGCAGCTAGAGGCGCTCAGTGCGGCAGATTACGGGTTTGACGAAACCGAGTGGCAAGACGGCGGCGATGCGGTCGACGATGCGGCCGACGATGCGGCGACCTCACGAGAAGTAGTGAGGGAGAGGCTCCCGCAGCTGCAGATCGCGGAAGATCTGTCAGACACCGAGCGTATCAAGCTACTTCGATCGCGGTATCCAGAATTCGAGCCGCTCAGCAAGGAGCTGCGGAACATGCTCGAGCTGCGACCGGCTCTCGTTGAGGCCGCACAGGAGGCGAAAGCGCATCCTTCCAATGGCATTCACAACGCAGCGACCAAGCTTCGAGCTAGCTCGGCATACATCGGCGCTCTCACGATGTACTTCGCTCTTCTGACATCGACAGCCTCGAGTCACAACGATAATGTCGTTGCCCTGTCTGCTAGCACACTCCGAGATCATCCTGTTATGGATAGCCTGGTCAGCTGCAGAGATCTCTGGCAGCGAGCACAACGACTAGCAGCTGATGTTCTGCCAATCTCGAGAAGCGACAATGAGGATTTGGACATCGTCGCTGCGGGGGATGTAGAGGCCGACGAGTTGTCGACAGTCCGCAGGAGAGGACCGCGCAAGAGCCGTGCTCAGCGACATGCAGACGCTGTTCAAGCAGCAGCCGATCAGCGAAAAGCGGAACGCATGCAACGCACTGAAGCTGATTTGGCTAATCTGAACGCTCTCGTTGCTCCGATCGCCGGTGATAAGCGTGCCAAGAAGCAGCAAACAACAGCCACCCTGGAAGACTCAGACATCGGAGAAGAAGCACCACTGACCGCCAAGGAGGCTGCCGAGAAGGCACAGAAGAAGAAGAGCTTACGCTTCTACACCTCTCAAATCGCACAGAAAGCCAACAAGCGCGGTGCGGCTGGACGCGGCGCGGGTGGAGACGACGACGTGCCTCACCGAGAGCGACTACGAGATCGACAAGCGCGACTGAATGCCGAAGCTGAGAATCGTGGGCATGAGAAGGCAGACATTGGTGACGACCTTGGCGGTGCGAGTGATGAGGAAGATCACGCACAAGCACGTGAGATACGCGACGCTGCAGGACCGGACAACGACAACGAATACTACGATATGGTCGCATCGAAGTCATCGAAGAAGAAGTCCGACAAAGCCGCCCTTGCGAAAGCGCAGAAAGAAGCAGCACTCGTTGGCGGCGAAGTGATTGAGCAAGAAGTCGTAGGCGACGACGGCAAGCGCAAGATCTCATATTTGATCGAGAAGAACAAAGGCTTGACACCGCATCGCAAGAAGGATGTGCGGAATCCGCGAGTGAAGAAGCGGAAGAAGTACGACGAGAAGAAGAAGAAGCTGGCCAGCATGAAGCCGGTGTACAAAGGTGGTGAGGGTAGAGGCGGCTATGGTGGTGAGCTGACGGGTATCAAGAAGGGACTGGTGAAGAGTACGAAGTTGTAGACGATCTGCTTACCGTTTCTGGATACGCAAGTTGTCGTCGCAGTCCGCACGTCACATTGATCTGCAATTTGGCCGCGTGCTATGCAGTCGTGTGGAGATCACGAAAAGCGCCAAGTGCGAACACGCATTATACGATTGACAGTATTGTACGCTCTCCACGCCACTGGTCTCGAGTGTGGATTTCGTAAGATCGCCGCAACGTCTGACCACTTACCTTAAGCTCTCCGTTGCAAGCCGCTCACGCGACAGCGAACACCGAACACAGTCACGAGGCCTTTGGCACGTGTGATACGACTGTGAGCGGGACTGCATGTGCTCATGGTTGCCCATGAATGCTTCCAACCTTCCGATGTCGCTCATTGGAATGGCAATTGCGATTCACAAGCTGTGTACAAACACTATGCCTACCTTCTGGCTCCCGAATCATATCAGGCAAGCGCAAAGAGGGCAAGCACTCCGATCTGACTCTTCCAACATAGTGGTGTAGAGATGGACATGAAGTTTCTCCAGGATCTCTCGTCACCTGCGATACATCTCCATCCTAGTGTACCTATGAATACTACCACCTATGCAGCCACATTGCTTCCCACGTCCGAAAGCTTCCTCAGCTCGTGGCCGGGCATCATCTCGTCAATCATAGGTGCCAACATTGCCCTGATACTCCTCTACATCGACTACCAAGTATACCTCTCCCTGGGACCTGGCGGAACCCCGAGCACGCCATACGGCTACGCGAAGATCAAACTTCTCTCCCTCCTCGCCCTCAGAAACCCGCTACAGCCGTACCTGTCCTCCTTGACGCCAGGCTACTTCACAGCCCTCCCACCTCGCTCCCAACCCCGACCCAAAGTCGCAGGCATAGCCCCTCACCGCCAAGTCACTCAGCGCGCCACCCGAGCTCAATACGACGCCCTCCTCGAAGTAATAAACACGATAGGATCGACTAACGCTCGCCTCGCCCTCAACACCTCCTGCTTCGAACACCATAGCCTCGGCCTCTTCGCCTGCGACCCCGTAATCCACACCTGCCGTGGCGAGATCGCACACGCGCATCCGAGTGACGGGAGCATGCATATGGTGTTGCATCCCGCGGATGCGAATTTGGTGATGGAGATGGGTTGGGGGGAGAGGCATCCGCTTGCGAAGGGAGGGTGGTTTAGGCGGTTTGTGCCGGAGGGGTTTGTGATGATTTACGCGCCGACGGGGGAGGGGGAGATGGAGGTTGTGAGGGAGGTGTTGGAAGCGGCTGCTTGGTTCGTTACTGGTAGGAGGAAGGGGCAGCCTGGAGAGGCCGTGGTTATGGAGGAGGAGGGCAGCGGGCATGGTGTGTCGAGTGTTGAGGAGGAATCTGCGTTGGCTTCACGAAGAAGCAAGGTAGCTCGTAGCTGCGAGCAATAGCGGCAGCGTCGACAAGAGCATGTAAGTCTTCAACGCAAGTCAAATGGCCAGATCCGGTCTGCTGCCGCCCTCGCTTCTCCTTCGGTCTCGCCCTCTTCACGCTCGTTGAGGCTTGTCTCGATCCATTTCTCGTAGATGTTCCGGTACAATGGTAGAGTCTCATCCCACTTCTCGGGATCCACCCATCCATCTGGCTGACAACCAAGAGCACGTACAAGATAGCTCCGCATACGTTCGCGACCGTTCTGATCCTCCGTCATCATTCGCACCCTCTCTCGATCTTCGTTGCTGACCTTATACGGGCACTCGCCTATCATACCGATGGCGTTCCAAAGTCTAGCAATGTCGTTGATCAAGGATATTAGTTCAATCTCCTTCGTGAGCCATCCGAAGTGCGATGCAGCCAAGAAGTGCCTGTACACAGGATCGAGCGCAACGGCTTTTCCCATCTTGTAGCAGGGAAATGCGAGTAACGCCCAGACTTCTGCGCATCGCTCACTATCGTCGATGATTGCAGCTTTCTCGTCACAGTGTAAGTTGTCGAGATCTTCGTCGAGCTTTAATTCGGTTCCGAAGTCCAGCGTTTCGCTTCCAGAGACGTACGCCGGCTCGACTGCTGTGTGCTGCCAATCGATGACACCAGTGACGATCGCTGGATCATTCACTCCGACAATGATGTTCCGCGTGAGAGTCAGGATGGAACAACACAGCCTGGGAGGCTTCTTGCACCAATGTGGTTTTGGTAACCAATCCAACCAAAGCATCGTATGTGTCCAAGAGGCTAAGATGGCTCGTGATAGCTTCATTGTCAGCACCACTCTCTAGGACAACCGCCTTGACTCGACTGAGGTGGCCCTCGCGGTAAGTCTCGGGATAGGTTTTCCTGATTGGCGTCAGACGTAATACTTAGAATACACTGTGGCTACTTACATGGCCCTTGATGTAATTTAGATTCGGGGATCGTGACAGGTTCATCTGGGCCGCATCGCCAATATCGAGGTGCGCAATGGGGACCATTGCAGTAGTCATCGTCGAGAGCAATCGTTGGGAAGGGGTGGCGTCTGGTGTTGAGATACAACGATCCGAACGCTGGGAAATTCGCTTCGCACAGATCTTTGGCCAGCCCGCCGAGGGACTTGATACACTCGACGTGCTGCAGCGGGTTCATGGAGTTCCACTCGTCGCCAAGTGATTTGCCAGGAACGACAGTCGTGATCATGTACTCTGCGCCGACAGACCCTGGTCCAGTCCAAGCACTAGACGCAATGACCCGCGGCGCGCAGACTTTCGTGCGTTCGTTGACTTGCTCAAAACATCAGTGGGTGTGGTGAAGTCATGCATGCATGTATCACTTACTGTACTGTAGTGTGGCAACCTCGGATTGAACTGACAACGAAAGTCGTCCTGCAAGTGGCGTCGACAACCTCGCAATGACTTGAGACTCATTGTCAAAGCGGATCAGGAATACGCGATTGTAGCCGCCTTCCTTCTTCTCGTAATGTACTACGCGCTGAGCTCCTATCGTGCACTTGATCGCGACATCGAGAAGAGCTTCGAACTCGAACTTGAGACTTCGCGCTTCTGCACGCTCCTCATCCTTGTGCAGCCATCGGCCCTGTGTGTAAGTGTACGGATCGAACGCTACGATAGAGTTGGATGCAGCGTTTCTGGCAACAGTGCGGAAGTCATCCTACAAGGAGTGTACCATCTTTTACTCGCGGGCGTTCGGGCATAGCAGTGTTGATGGAAAAAGAAATCGCAGATTGCGCGTGCTTTTGACACATCTCGACGACATGATTCCAATGCGCGATTTGGACTCGTCTTGCACGTCCTTCACAAACACAGTTGTCGCTAAGATTCATCGTAGCGGAATCAGCGAAAGGGACAACCACCTACCTTGACTATAGTGCGATGGGGAACACGCTGAAGACCCCCGAGACTTTGCCACAAATCACCTAGAGCTCGCCTACGGCGCCGCCACGCTGCGCAAGCTACCCAATCATGCATTTGTTCATGTCGCACTGCTTCGTGTACCAAAACGGAATGCTGTGCATTCAATCGAGTACAGACCAGCGGCGCGTAGCTCGGCAACACAAAAGCGCAGTCCACACATGTGTACTCGGCAAGCTTTCCAAGCGGCCACAAGCTCCGCGCAAGCCCTGCAGCATCGCGATGGCGGGGCTTGTCTTGAACCTCGAAGATTCTCGTCGAAAAATGCGTTACCAGATGCTGACATGTTGACGAACCAGCGCACTCACTATGCTACTTGCCTACGAGAGTGCGTCGATGGGGATGCTTACGACATGCATGCGCGGCCAAATGCCATGCCTCAATAGTCTCTAATCGCATCATTGTGAATGACGTTTGGGAACGACGCCCTCTCGATCCCTTGACGCAAGACAAGCCGGGCCCCGGCCAATGGTCGTTACGATGGACCCTTCTGATTTGCTGTTCATTGACGATTGCTTATGTCATGACCGGAATATTGCATGTGCGCGTGAGCTAGCATGGGTGCCTTCATGCGGTTCCAGGGCAAAAACGCAACGCTGAGCCGCGAGCGTCATCGGGTCACACCTTGAGAGGTACCCAAACCGCACCTTCACCCAGCCCTGTTGTGTGGTGGACATGTGCGGGCACACTCGGGAAGCACATCATACACTAGACTTTTGACTTCATCTGGCCATTGGCGATCCTCTCTTCTATCTTTTCTGCTAACCAGAACGCCTTGCTGTAGCAGATATCCTCTTCGCATTTCCCGAGTACACCTCCCACCGCAACCAATGCTCCAGGCGGTCACAGGCTCAGACCCCTACAACCACTACACCGGAGTGTTCATACGCTCCATCCGATCGATAAAATGGCGCTAGGCTTTGGTCACAAGAGCGCCGAGGCGCCGAACGACATCACCCCGGAGTCGACGCAAGAGAAAGGCACCAACTTCACCGACGACAAGGCATATGGCGACTTTGCTGGCAATGTCGATTCTGCAGAGAATGGTGGTCGCGGGGGCAAAAGGTCACGTCGAATGAATCGCATTGATCGGCCGAATGGCCAATCTATCGCTGGGCAGGGAGGATTGAGCAACGACTCTGACACCGATGCGAGTGTGTCGATTGGCAAGCAGCTGGAGCTCGAAGCTGGGAATGCCATCAAGTATCGCACTTGCAGCTGGCAGAAGGTATGTCGCCCTGAGATGACATGGGCGATGTTGGCGTCGCTTGCATTTCGTTGATCTACGACCTTGTCAGTCGCGTGATCACCATGAATCTTGTCTGACGTCTCAATAGACCGCGGCTTTGCTCTTCTCCGAATACATCTGCTTGGCTATCATGTCGTTCCCATACTCATACTCAGTGCTGGGTCTGGTACCCGGCCTGATCTTGACAGTCGTTGTGGCCGGCCTAGTGCTCTACACGTCATTGATCGTCTGGTGAGTGCCTTTGCCCACTGTGCATGCTTTCGGCTGCACTGACAAGACCAGGGAATTCTGCCTCCGCCACCCCGAAGTAAAAGACGTCTGCGACATCGGACAAATGCTCTTCTGGAACCAAAAATGGGCCTGGTACTTCACAGCCATCATGTTCCTCCTAAACAACACCTTCATCCAAGGCTTTCACTGCCTAGTAGGCGCCAAGTATCTCAACACAATGACCAACGGCGGCCTCTGCACAATCGGCTTCTCCGCCATAATGGCCGTGATCTCCTTCGTCTGCTCTTTGCCACGGACTTTCTGCGCCTTGGCCCGGATCGCCACATTCTCAGCATTCTTCACCTTCGTGAGCGTTCTCCTAGCCACAATCTTCGCCGGCATCGAACCCCACCCGAAAGGCTACCCCGCCATGGGCGAAGTCGTCGTCCTGATCGTCCCAGCCGCAGGCACGACCTTCGTAGCCGGCATGAACGCCTTCATGAACATTTCCTACACCTTCATCGGGCAAATCACAATCCCGAGTTTCATAGCCGAGATGAAGGAGCCGAAGGACTTCCCCAAAGCTCTATGGGCCGTCACCATCGCGGAAGTGATCCTCTTCTCCTTGGTTGGAGCGATCATCTACGCATACACGGGGACGAACTACAACACGGCTCCCGCCTTTGGCTCGCTCGGAAACGAATTATACCTGAAAGTAAGCTTCAGCTTCATGATCCCGACGCTCATCTTCCTCGGCGTGCTCTACGCCAGCGTCAGTGCGCGCTTCCTCTTCTTCCGCTTCTTCGGCGGCACGAAGCACATGACTAGTCATACAGTCGTAGGCTGGGCAGGCTGGGCGGGGATTCTCGCAGTAACCTGGGTCTGCGCGTTCATCATTGCCGAGGTGATTCCGTTCTTCGCCGACTTGCTATCCCTCATGTCGAGTCTGTTCGATAGCTTCTTCGGCTTCATCTTCTGGGGCGTCGCGTACTTGAGGATGAGAAGGGCGGATTACGGAGCAGGGTTCGTTACGAGTCGGGGGGCGAAGAGCATCACGGGCGCGGTGTTCAATGTCATCTTGATCTTGATCGGGCTACTGTTCTTGACGGCTGGAACGTACGCGAGTGTGCAGAGTATTATCGATGGGTATAATAGTGCGAGTTTTGGAGGGCCGTTTAGTTGTGCTAGTAATGGGTTGTAATCTAGCTTGGGGCTGAAGGGGAGACAAGAGAGAGAAATCCAGGTGTGGCGAGTTCGCAAGATTGGCTTTTGGACTTACAGCCTTGCGCGATTTACTGGACTGCTTGGCTGCTGCAAAGCACAATGTCTTGTTACGTACACATAACACAAATAACACAACACCACATCTTCACTGTCTCGACATCTCGTAAACGATGCGTACTTACAAACCAAGACATGGACGTAAATGACTACGAGGGCAATCCACCTCATATCGCGTGCCTTCATCACCTCCTAGTTTTCCTGTATATGTCTGGCAGGCACAGTACTCGCTCACACTCCATGACGAACGAGAGAAGTATGAGCGGCGATCAGGTGGACCATCAGGAAGTGCTCGGATCATGTACCAACAGACAATGTAATTACACACTACATGTTAACAATGATGCATCTTCTCCAACTTTTCCACGGCTCTCCTATCTGCCTGCTCCTAAGCAATTTTCACTCTGTTCATGCCTGTTAATCGTGCTCGCCTCATCTTCTCCTCAGAGCCATCACGCTGAGCATACCGCTATCCCATGCCTTGCTACGCGCTCTACTTCCAGGCTGCGGATGTGTTTTGCCATGTTAGCGAATCGCTATGATGGTGTATCAATGAATGTCTGCGGTCAGTGTCAAGCTCGCGTCCGCAGCTTTCGCCAGCGGGGTGGCGGGCTGCTGTCGGTGTTGCATGTTCGCTTCAATCCTGCAAATGTCGTAACGAGAACCTGAGTCCTCCGTTGGATACCCCATCGCGAATCCTGGCATTCGGTTTCCTGCGTTGCAAGCGATGCGATGCAATGCTCACAAAGCGTAAGGGTTCAACGAGCGGATCGTCAAGCATCTGTGATGTAAAGTCAGCAAACAGCCCCGCATCATCTCCATCAAAGGAGCAGGGAAACTCACGGTGGACTCTTCCCCAAGTCCGTCCTCAACAGCACAGGCACCCTCATCATCTCCCTCACATCCTGAATAAATTCCCCATCCTGCTCTCTGAGCGCGAACAAACCCCCAAACCTCTCCTTCAAACTCCCACTTGCGCCATTCCCAAGCGCCCTACTATCGCTCTTGCTGCGGCTGGTCAACCCATTTCGAGCAGACGGGCTGGGAGGAGTGGACTGAGCGCGATGGCCATTGAGCGCCACGCCATGCTCGTGCGTAGCGTCAGACGCCGCGTCATCTTCGTCGTCGAACAGCGCATCGACATCGTTGGTGTCCATCGAACCAGTGTGCATGGCTCGCTCGGCGTTCTCCTTGGCGCGAGCGGCGGCGGCATCTCGAGCCGCGAGAGACGCATTGACCATGCCACGACCAGACGAGGCGTTGCTGCTGTTGTTCGCCTTCGGCCTCTCGTCCTCAGGAACGAAATTCGAAGACTGCACGCCCTTCTCCCAGAAGAGCTCCAGCAGACGGGTGTCGCGGTTGAACTCGGCCTTCTTCAATGGCAGCTGATCGCAGTGCACACGCTTCTCGAAGCCGTATTCAGGGATCAGGACGTCGAAGGCAGATTCGTACACGCAGACGACGATGCCGACGGAGATGAGGTCGCCCCCTTGTTCTTGGCTGAGGCGATCCATCATGCGGCAGGACTCGATGTGCACGCTCTGCTCCTGGGCGGCGAAGGCAGAGTCTTTCTTGGTGTTACAGCTCTCTGCGGTCTTGGACAGCGTCTCCGCATCCTCGGTGAAGTCGATGGCACCATTCGAGAGAGCAGCCTCTAGCTGGCGGTGAACCACGATGTCGGCGTACCGGCGAGAGGGGTTCGTGAAGTGCGTGTACAGCGGCAAGTTCAACGCGTAGTGCGAGATGATGTTGTCGGGGATCTTGCTTGGCACGAAGTACTTCGCACGTTGCATGGACTTGATGACGAGCGTCTCCATCCCCTTGCGGATCTCGGTGTCTTCGATGGCGAAGAGGCTGTTCTGTAGCGCAGCGCTGCTCGAGATGTCAATGTCGTAGCCAATGTTACCCATGCGCTCAGCAAAGAGTGCAAGGCGCCGTGGGTTGGGAGACAGCTGGCGGCGAAGCAGAGCGCGGTCTGGCAAGGCATTGAAGATTGTCTCCGCAATGAAAGCATTGGTCTTGTGGCTCAGCTCTTCGATCATCTCATGTGAGGGCCTGGAGTCGAAGATGTTGTGCTCGACAGGTACGTTCTCGTCGTCAAGCTGGTACATCAGGCGCAGTGGAGCAATGTTGGTAACATCGCCGCTGAACCGCGCTTGGCGGAACTTCTGGGTAACATCGTGCAAGGTGAGGATGTCATCAGCCTTCTGCGAGGCGACGGAGTGCGAGCTGCCGCTGATAACGGCGTCTACTTCATCGTAGGTCAACTTGCCATCACTCTTGATCACACTCTTGCCGACCCATGTCTGGTCATCAATGACGCGACCGGTGGCGCCATTGACTTGGAACACGACCGAGACGGTGAAGCGATTCTCGCCAGGTTGCAGACAGCAGATGTCATTCGAGAGCTTGGCAGGCAGCATGTTGACGCTTCTATTCATCAAGTATACTCCCGTGCCTCGCTTCTTGGCCTCGCGATCGACGAGCGAGTTCGCCTTAACGAAGTGTGCGACATCAGCGACGTGGATGCCGATCTCAAGCAAGCCATCGCCAAGCTTCTTGATGTGGATGGCATCGTCGAGCTCCTTACTGCCAGAAGGATCGATGGTGAAGGTCTTTTCATGGCGGAAGTCGCGGCGCTCAGCCAGAGATGCCTCACCCTCCTTAGCAACAGACCAGTCATCGTGACCAATGTTCTTAATCACAGCATCCGAAAAGTCATCAGGCCCGAAGTTGTTGTCACGAAGCAATGCATCGGTTTCCACCTTAAGTTCACCAGCATCGCCAAGCTGCTCGACGAGAGTACCGAAAGGATGCAGCGAGGTGATCGGCCAGCGCTTTATGCAGGCAACGAAGATCTTGTTGGCATACTCTTGGTGGCGGTCGACGAAGTCCTTGGGTGCTTGCTCAGTCGGGATGGCGATCAGTGGCACACGTTTGTCAGTTGGCTTGAACCAGACGATCTTGGGTCGCTCTTGTTGGCGTTCCTGTTGATGGCCACGACCGCCATCACGGGCAGCACGCTCCGCTTCCTGCTTCTCCTTGGTGGCCTGACTGCTTGGGCGGAGAAGGCCGAGAGATCCAGAGAACATCTGGCCAGCAACACGCTCAACGACGGCGACGATGTGCCCAGCGTAAAGAGGCTTCTGCTCGTCGTTGATCTCGTCCTCCTCCATAAGGAGCAAGCTCTGACCTTCAACCTCGACATCGTCGTTCTTCTTCTGTGTGGGGCGCTGCTTCAGACTGCCGCGACGGCGTAGACCACCTTCCTGTGCAGCAGAGGCACTCTCGGGTTGTGTTGTGGCATCATTGACTGCGTGGATGCTGCCGCTTCGATCGGTGACATCCTTGCGCTTCTTCTTCTCTTCCTTCTCACGCTTCTGGCCCCAGACTTCGTCAACATCGAGGAGCTCGACAGCAACGAGGTCGCCTTCGAGTGCACGATTGCGGTCCTTACTACCGCAGATGAAGATGTCGGCGTCGAGATCCGTGGTGGTGACATATGCATCGCTGCGGTTCTTCTTATTGACGCGGAGAGTACCCGCGACCAGCTGGCCGTCAGCTAGCAATGCCGGAAGCGTGGCCTGCGGCAGGTATGGAGTGAAAAGGGTCTTGCGCTGCTGTGCCTGCTGGCCCATGCCGGGACCCATCTGAGGCGCATTATGCTGGCTGCCAGTGATGGCTGCAAGGTGTGGCTGAATACCTGCTTGTTGCCATGCTTGCATCTGCGCGAGTTGCAAGGCGTTGAGTTGCTGACCACCGAACATGGCAGGCGGCTGGACCAGTACTTGACCCTGTGGTAGCTGAACGAGCTGTGGCTGTTGCTGGTACTGGAAGCCGGCAAGGGAGTTGATAGAGTGGCTTTGCATGGAGCCGCGTTGACGATGTCCGGGTTGGAACGGAGAAGCAGTTACCTGCTGGTTCATGCTGAAGTTACCCATGTTTGACTGCTGGGGCTCATTGATCGTGGGTGTTGGAGTCTGCATCTGGGGCTGTGGCTGTGGCTGGCGCCAATTACCCTCGAAGTTGCGAGAGCCTTGCCTCGCGTGCCCTGTGCTGCCTTGACGTGCAAGACCGCTCTGGTTCGCTGGGCTAGTGCCAGCGTCAGGTGTTGCTTGAGGTGGTGGAAATTGGAAGCCAGTGGGTCCGCCGCGGCTGCTAGCAGCCATGCCTCGACCACCCACTGCCATGCTCTGGCTACGACCGTGTCCACGTCCACCAAGTCCGCCTCGTAAGGCAGAACCTGGTGTCAAGTTCTGTGGTGACATGGTCTGCGACTGAGAGGGTGTCTGGGACTCTTGCTGGCCGATGCCAGGGCTGATGGAGCGATTCGAAGTAGATGGTGAGGCGCCGCCTGGAATGGGAAACTGAAAGCCACTGGGTTTCCGCTTGGCCTCCGCAAGCTCGGCCGCCTTTTTTGCCTCTGGAAGTGCGAGCGAGTGTCTGCGTGCATGACCGCTTCCGGCAGCGCCACCGCCTCGGCCGCCACGTGGTGCGTTATTCTCACTGCGGCCCTGGCTGGCAGGGAATCCGAAGTCGCCAAACGCAGATCCAGAGGCCCCGCTCGATGGTGCAGGGGGAGGGCCCATGCCCATATTCGGCATGGCGGACTGATTCCGACGATGTCCGCCAGGTATACCCATCCCACCAGTCATTGGAATGCCGAGGTTCTGCTGACCCATGGCACCCATCTGACCTTGTTGGAACTGGAAGCCATTCGGTTGCGGTGACATGTTCATATTCTGCATCTGACTCTGCAGCTGTTGGAACTGGTTGGGTAGCTGCTGCGTTTGCGGGATCATGCCCATGTTGACGTATTGCTGGTGGGTGGCAGCGATCTGGACTTGCTGCTGTTGCAGCATCTCGATCTGCTGTGCGAGCGCAAGTTGCTCCACTTGGAATTGATGGTCAGCACGCGATCATCCCACTGTTCTGAGATGGCAGGGCAGACTCACTCATCAAGGGCGTCATCTCTGACGGGCTTCGGCGATGTGCAATGTGTAAGGGACGTCCATTCGCATCTCTCTGGCCGTTGTTCTGGCCCTGTTGCTGATTCATGCTGACGGTGGTGCTGTATACTACAATCTGTACAATTGCCGAGTACGTGGCTAGCCGGGTGACCCGAGATCAAGTGACTCGTCTGCGTAGTAACTCTGCTGATGTCGTGTACGGTTTCGGAACTGCGATCGGCGATGAAGGGTACGCTGAAACTGCTCGTGGCAAGAGTGTGCGAGTATGTGAGAGTACTTCGAAAGTTGTGTCTGCTGTATGTGCGTGTTGTAGTAGAACAGGGAGAGTTGATGTAAGGATCGGACAGGCAGCCGGAAGGAGTGGCGTTGTTGATGGGATGGTCAGTGGAAAGAGCAGTACGATGCTCTGGACGAGGTAGGGACGCCTCAAATGGTGGCCGGCTGGCAACGGGAAGGTGCTGGCGGATAGCCTGTCGTGACGTCTGGATGGGAGAGAGATGTAGGAGGGGAACGTGGTAATGATGGAGAAGAGGAGGCGTGTGTAGTGAGGGGAGTCGAGACGGGGAAGGATAGCATATGTGTGTGAGGCTCCTCAAAGTAAGACGTCAGTGGCCCGCACGCCCACTCCCGCCAAACTCCACACCAACATTCGCCAAGACTGGTGTGGTGGTAGTTGTCGATCGAAGGCATATAACTGGCTTCTCATTCCGGACTCAATCAAAGGCACAGATGCGGATGCTGAGCTTTGTTCCATTTTGTACCGAGCTTGTGTGACCTCTCAGACATTTCCTCGTGCTTACCACGGCCAATGTCAATGCCTCGCGGCTCTCTACGGTATTCTTGGCTGAAACCATAACGAGACTCGAGGTGCGACTCTCTGTACTGCGTACTCACTGCTCCATCAACGCCCATACCCGCGGTTCTCACATGTGCGCCCATGGAGCATTCTCACTAGCTCCCCGGTGTCTCCCCATTTCTACGACATCACCCCATATAGAACTGCTTGCTACTTGCGACATCGAATCGCAGTGACTGGAAGTGGTTCGCGTCTCGGCAGCTCTCCCCGTGCGTCCCGAACCCTAAATGGTGCCGATCTCGAGACGCGATCACTTCGAAGTCGCGCTTTGCATGTGCATTTCACTACAATTTATTTCTCGCACGGTCAAACTTCACTCTGCGCCGCTGACACGATGACTCGAACATCATTGATGCCACCATAGCTGTCGAAAGCTGTGTTGTCAATCTCGACTTTGCTACCTTGAATGGGCCCGAGACATCCTAACACCGCCAAGCCTGAGTTCATATCATCAATATGAGTTCCCCTCTACGACGATCGGTCTCTCGATCGACTCCGGCTAGGCATACCCCGAACGGCATCCGGCGTACACCTGCTAACGGTCGACCGTCACCCCGGGTTGACAGCCCAGCCCAACAACTCGCAGACGAATTCAGCCGAATCGTCCTAGACGCAGATCGTGACTTCCACAACAGACTTGATGCGACGTCAGACGAGCAAGAGCGGTGCCATCTAGAGGCGCTAGCCAAGGCACTCGCTGAACATGAGGCCGTACGTGCGAGTGCGGAGCGGGCAAGGGAGAGGCTGGAGCTCGAGATGGAGCGCATGAAGCAGAAGCGGGAAGCTGACGAGAAGGCTGGGGTGGAGCGTGAGCGAAGAAGGCTTGTAGACGAGCGGGCTGCGGCGGACGAGGCGCAAGAGAAGGAGCGCAGGGAGCATGAGGACAGGGCAGCGGCGAAGTTGAGAGCGAAGCAGGAGAATGATCGTAAGGCGGCGAAGGAGAAAGCCGATGTTGAACAACGTGAGAGGAAGGAGGCAGAAGCAGCCAAAGTACAGTCGGATGCGTATGCGAAGGCGCAGCGAGATGCGCAAGCAAAACCACAGGAATCCCAGACACCGCAAGCTGTATCTTCACCAGCAATCCAGGCTCCTGCAACGAGGTTGCAGCCGCCTACACCGAGCACTCCCCACGTCAATGGCGCCACTCAAGCCGCGCACGCTGCACCCGCTGGTGCAACATCCTTCTATGCAGTCACTGTGGACTCGACGGCCCTGCAGTACTGCGGCCCTATGACGCCCACAAGCGTTCTCACGCCCATGAACGCACGAGAGAGCGAGCATCAACGCTACCTCGACCTGCACAAACGTCTCAAGCAGATGCGCAAAGACGTCCTCACCGAAGCACAAAGGCTGGGCGTCAAGGACCAGCTGTCGAACAAGCGCAGGGAGCTCACAACAGCAATCGGGCAAACCAACAAACACGACAAGGCTGCACAACAGGCGACCGTAAGCTTTTCTCACCTCCTCACGTTAGATCCTCTCGTACCATGTGCTAACAAATACTCTACAGATGAGAAAAGTCCGCGACATCGTGATCGCAGGAGCCAAAATTCTGCCTACGAGGATTGACATCTCGCCGTACATCATCAGCGTCTCTCCTGTGGCGCTGAAGGGCGACAATGCAGACACCCTTGGACCTGCTGGTCTTCTCTTCATGCTTTCATGGTTGGCCAAGACAGTGATCCGCCAATTCGCGGCTGAGGCTTCCGACGACGGGAAAGCTGCCGATCCAATCGGAGTCCTGACGGTTACCATCTTCGCAAACCCTGACTTGCGACCCAACGGTGTACCGCTCATCGACATGCTTTGGGCGAAATACCACAAGGTCTGCCCCGCTCTGTTTGGCATCAGTGGCACCCAGAACACGAAAGCAGGCCGATTGCGACTTGGCTGGGACCTCGATGAGGACGATGCCGCGAACTATCGCCGATTCCGTGGCTTCGCTGTTGGCTTTGCAGCGATCACACTTCGCGACTTCTCCAAGTCGAAGAACCCGAATCCTGCGCCGAACGCCCTTTACTGGACCTCCCTAGCACGTATCTTGTCAACACCTACAGGGCTGCAATCATCGACGCAGTACACCATCTTGCAGCATATGATCCACCTCTACGTCCATCGTTTTATCCAGTTCTACGGAGCTGCTGCCGTTGCAGCCATTCGCAAAGCTTGCTACGACTTCCCAGCTACTGCGCCCAGACTCTCTTCTGGAGGCGACGACCCAGCAGTCCAAGCTATGAAGAGCTTGCCGTTCTCACTGAAGAAGGAGTACCAGCTTACGCTGTAGAAGGTCGGAGCTGCGGATACTCCTCCACAGCAGACGGCCATGTCAGCAAGACCTATCCCTCAGCAGAGAGGTAAGGTCGACAAGATCGCGCCTCAACAGGCAAGCACCGCAGGAAAGCCTGTCCCCCAGCAGAGAAGCAAAGTTGAGAACAACCCTCCTCGGCGTAACGTAACTCTAACAGAAGACGATATGGGCTTTGCGATTAGGTACGCAGCCAAGGTATCGCAGGAGTTCAAATTCAAGGGCGCAGAGTTCGGTCGCCCTACTTTTGGTGGTACTGCTTCAAGCAGTGCGCCAACGCGTCCCAGTGACATAGGATCGGGATCGGGGAGTGGGTTTGCGCAGTATGGCGGACACGTGAACCCTGCATTCTTGCCGCAAGGCGCTCACGTGAATCCCGCATTTGGGAGGCATGGGAGCTCGCCACTAGCGAACGGAGGGACGAGGCGGAAGGCAGCTGGGTCTTGGGCTTGAGGTACAGAAGACAGGAGGCACATGCTGCAGGACCGCAATCGGATTGCGGTGGATGGTGCGTCGGATGCGATGCTACGGAACGATGAAAAGTGGTGAATAGATGAACTGGCCTTGAAGGGCTTCCAGGTACATGGGTAAGACCAAGTCGTCTCCCTCAACTCTCAGCTATATGTCTATCACTCTGATTCACATAACAGCCCCGCAGCTCAGGGACCCGAGACGCGTCCTCTGCAAATTCAGCACCGTGTTCCCGCATCATCGCTATCCTCTCCTCCATACTCAACGCCAGCCTCAGCCTGCCAAAGTCGTCCGGAACGCTATCTTCGACTTCATACCTTAGCACCCATACGCCTGCCCCTTCCGTAGGCCACCCGTACACCACCACCTTCTCCTCCTCCTCCTCCTCAGTTGACTCGCGGGCTTTCATTGTCGCGTTGGCCCAGTCCCGCTTGCTAATCCACCATTTCGCGCCGATGCGCCGTAGAGCGTCACAGAGTTCGTCTTCCTCGGTCGGATCGCTGGAGCGTTCGTATGCTTGCGAGCGAGATAGGGATAGATGAAGCAGATCCAGGACGTCGGCTTTTTTGATAAGGATGCCGCCAGAAGACGGGTAGCCGTAGATGTTGCAGCCTCGGGCGCCGAAGATGGTCCACCGCGAGGGTCCACGAGCGATAGATGCGGGCTGTGGAGCGAGAGGGTCTTCCAGATCGTCGCTGTCGTCGTCGTCGTCGATTGACTTCGGGACTCGAGGAGCCCGGGAGAACAACTTGAGGAACATCATCCCTCGCATGATAAACGGCGACGAGCGATGTTGACCTCTGAGGCTTGATCGGCCAAGCAGACCTCGCATCAGGCTGCTTTTGAGCTGTAACCGTAAGTGCCGCTGTACGAGATGCACTGCACCCGACTGCAGCCTAGCAGGCGGCTACCCCGTTCGTCGCCACAGTAGAATGCCGCGAGATCAGCACATCTCCACGGGTACAGCTATAGTGTTATTGTGGTAGTAGTCCAGTACATGATAGGCAAGTAAACCATGCAGCCATGGTCAATGCTTGGATGGCCTTGGTGTCCACGGCATCCTGTCGCGCATGCAGGTCTTACGTTTGGCCGGCATGGTAACTCACCGTTGGCGATTGGGGGAAAGGGGCAGCGGGCAGCTGGGTCTTGAGCACAGAGGCTAGAAGAGAGGCAATATCAGTGAAGCACGAGAGGACTGGGACAGACTGCACTCTACATGCATGACCTGAATGCTGGAAAGGCAGAAGAAATACAAACGCAGCTTTTGAGAACAGTCGCACATCTACTGCGCAGCGATAGAAGAATAGCAATAATGCACGTCCAGTGCAGTTGGGGTATCATCGCGCAGAAAGCCCAAGAATGATCAGCCCTAGCCGTCCATAACCCCAGCTTAAGCACCAAGCGTCAGTTCCAGAATTTTGGCATTACGGCGTCCCTGGTGGCCCTTCAAACTCATACACCCCTCCGCGCTTACTCAACACGGTCCCCAACCCCGGCACAACCTCGGCCTGAAAAGCCTCAAAAGGCACCCTCTCCCCATCCACCGCAATAAACCCATCCTTGTGCCCTCCTTGCCCACCAAGCCACCGTCCAAATTTCGCTCTCCACCCCTTCGATACATCCCGCTTCTCAACAACCCGAGGCGTGATCCGGTAAGCTGTGACTTTTCGGTACGAGACTTCAGGGAAATCAATGTTAGCGCCGCTCTCAACGGTCGTGAGCATGCGGAGGGCTGTGAGGCGCGGGAGCAGGCCGTCGACTATAACCATGTCTTGGCAGCCGTCTGCGGGGAGGGCGACGGGGAAGAAGGGCGTGGAGGGCGCCATGTAGGCCATGTTGCCTGTGTAGAAGTTTCCTAGCGTGGGGAGGGATTGGTGAGTGAAGGTCTCTGGGAGCGGGGAGGAGATTGTTCCGTAGCGGAGGGGCGGGAGGGAGTCGTTTGATAGGCGCGGAATTGCAGGTGAAGAGTGTTGCGGCCCTGATTGTTCATGGGCGGTGCGTGCTTTGCGGTATCGCTCTTTGATGACGCGTTTGTCGTCTTCTTCGATGGCTACGCTGAGTTCGGCCGGGTATACTGTTTTGCCTAGGAGGCGGACGAGGATGCCCCAGGTGAAGCGCATGGGACCCATCCAGCGGAGGCGTTCGGTGCCGAGATCGCTTTCGGCGATGATGCCTACTGATTGAGAGAGGAAGCTGTAGTACTTCTGATCGCCCTGCGTGATGGCTACGAGATCCATGGGAGTGCGCACTCCTTTCACGATAGCCAGAGCAGCCAGAGAAGGCGAGTCGGTGCCATTGAGATTGAGGCTCATGGCATTGCCGGTCCCGCACGGTAGCTGTACAACTGCGATCTTCCTGAGTGCGCCAGTCGCGTCTCTCCGTCGTGCCAGCCCATTGAATACTTCATGTGGCAGTCCGTCGCCACTTGCGCACGCGACTACATCAAACGCATTCACATCCAGCTGCTCGGCCATATTGGCAGCATGACCTCTATACGCTGTCCTTTCAACGTCAGCTTCGCAGTGTGCAGCCGCGAAGATCTTCTCAATCTCCCTCCGCCATAGCTTCTGCGCGTAGCCTTGTCCGCCCTTCGGATTGATCATGACCTTCATCCGCGGGCGTCTACGAACGCCGGCTGGGTATGCGCGGCTCAGGAGCGCATCGACCCACGCTTGCGCCTGCGCAAAGTAGGTCTTGTCCAGGACTGCGTAGTTCACGTACGCTACCCTGCACGCGTTTTTCCCGGAAGGTCGCGCATAGTGGATGGTCACTTCGAAGTGCACCAGCTCCGCCCAGAGGATATTATAGAACGGCACCGCGCGTGTGGTCTTGCTCAATTGTGGCAGTAAGCCGCAGAAGTTCCTCGGCTTCCGGCGGTACTTCAGCCCTTCGTCTAGTATGATCAGTGCATCTGTCCCGAGTGTCAAGGTCGCGTTCCGATCGACAGTCAATGTCAAGGCTGCGTCGGCATTCGAGACCTCAGAGCCAGCTGGGTCCTCGAACGGGTCGATGGAGTCAGGGCTTGGCTGCAAAGATGTCGCGGACATTGCGCTGAGCGAGTGAAGCGCAATGTCAGTGTACGGTATTGCTGCACGCGATAGATAGGTAGAACAGACTATGTACTGCAATTGTTGACTATGGTTGCACGCATGCCGCTGTGGTGGAGGGAGATGACAGCTGCTGACGACCTGACAGGCTGACGTCTCGCATCCGAGGTGCCTTAAGTAAGCTTGTCTTGGCACTCCTCGCTGTCAAGGCACTTTGTCACGCAGTCAACAAACATATCTTCCCTCGACTAATCTTACCTTGACATCGGCCCCACTCTCTTTGACTACATTTATTGCGCGGCAGATGTTGTTGACTACGCCCAAGCGACTTTTAATCGGGCTGTGACAGTGGAAGCCTGAGGCTTGAAGGCCCCATGCGTGGCTACTGCAGCGGTATGCGGCCGCCTTCGAAGCAGAGCGCCTCTTTGCTGGGCATCACCCCACTCGGGATCGACCAAAGCCACGCTGAGCTGGGCGCCATGGCGCCGTCTAGCACGCGAGCGCTGCCAGGAGATGATAGCCGTGGGCTGTGCTCGCGTGGTGTACCTCAGGACTTTGTCGTCGACAGATCCTTCAACAGCGTCTCGTTGTATCGGCCGATTTCCTTGTCAAACCCCTCTCTACTGCTGCCTCACTTCTTACCACACTCCACTTGCTGCCCGGAATATGTGGGGCTCTCTATTCCTGCTAGCCGTTAGCCTCGTGGGACGCGTCTGGGCGCAGACACTGGCCGAACGTCAGGATACTGCCTTCACCGTGACTAGTCCAAGGGCCGGCGACACCGTCAGTCTAGTGAGTGGAAGCAGTGACGATCTGAGCGTCAACATAGCATGGACGGTCTCGGAAGCCCTGAAGTCACGTCCTGTGTTCATCACAGTGGTGCAGGGCGACAGCGTCGCATCGTATCGACGGGCAAGAGGTGTATCAAATGCCCGGGGATGAGGGGATGTCGAGATACAATCTTCGGAACTGATGAGCACAACGAAGTTCGAATCGGGAAGGGTACCAGTTCGGTCACGACGCAGTCTGACGACAAGACTTGATACTTGTCTCTCGACAACAGTGAACGAGTGTGCTCCGGGATCCCATCCGATCGTCTTCATACATCAAATTCCCCGGATTGCGCCTATAGCGATCCTTAGCGTTCCGTTGGGAACACGCCGAGATTGGGCGACACATCGCGCTTCCCACCGCGCTTCATGCAGCAGCGCGTATACGCTCCATTCTCGCACTCGTCATTGAACTTTCGGAATCAAACGAATCAGCTTGAAGCAATCTGAGTTATTGACGTGGTCGATGCGGTGTAGAATGCTGAGAAGGTGTGACACCTATCGTGCACTCGTATTTTCCTTCACAGACGCCGCAGCTCGCTGTGCACCAGCGGTAGTAGAAGTCCAGGGGGACTGTCTGGGGGCTGGCGTCCCGTTCGGAGACGCCGTCTTCGACTGGTGCTGCGAGGGCCAGGCCTACGACGGCGGCCAGGAAGAGGAGGGTGGACCTGATGCGCGTTGAGGATCGTCTGCCGAGATATCACAGGCTGAGAAGTACCAGAGATGAAGGAGACTGGGAAATTTACATGGTGAAGAGGCGGTTATGCAGTTGGTATTTATGTCTTCCCTCTGCTGCTCCCCGAGCCTCGCTTGTGGCATTCTGTTTCACGACCTGATTTGTAACGTCTCTTCGCTTCCTTCTATTCCTCGGCTTCAATGTGCTTTCAGCTCATATCTCGTCCTGATGTCTGTTCACATAAGCAGCGGGATTTGCCAAGACATGTCGTCGACGAACGGGCCATTCGTGGAAAACCTCGCTTGACGACAGCTGCCTTGCACATCACATCTGCGCACAGCTGGATCGAAGAGAGAACTGACCCCCTCCCATTGTCGCGAGTACATTTTGACGTATTCGAGACTACCATCAAATGTGCAAGCGACATTCCGGTCCTCGTCTGGCTCTACAATTGCAGAGGGAGCCAGAGCTCAGTCTATTCGGCCCTCAGAGCCCAGTGACCTACTCCGATCGAAGCACTCGGACGGCAGATGCTACTCGTCCGGAGCGAGCGCAGTATCTTCGACTCTGCACGTAGCTTCACCAGGGCAGAGCCCAGGATGCCATCGAGCTGACCCTCTTGGGACCTGACGTACTGTATCAGCATCGGGCATCTGCAGAAATAGCTCGACGTCGCTTCAGCAAGGGGCAGCGTGCGTCATCAGGCTGCATCATAGCGGCCCTCTGCAGACCTGTTTAGCGAATTGTCGCTTCGCCCTACCAGGAGAGTCGCGAGAACGGACATATTGAACGCCGTGCATCTTCTTTCTTTGATTCGAACACAGTGCGAAGCGAGCAGGTGTTGGTCAGTCGCTGAAGTGTCGCATCGCGGGCTTGTAGTATATACGCTTCGAGCGATAGCCCACTGCTCTCTATCACGAGCCGTGAGCTGGAAATTCCAGGCCAAGGGACGCGACATCTTTGACACTGCACCATCGTGAATCGAGATCTCCTAAAGCATATTCTTTGCTGCACTCCTTGCGCCGAGTACGGCTAACGAACGACTCCTTTGGCCGAGTATGGGTGCCTTGGGCTCGTCCCTTAAGACCCTCATTGAAGTCCTCCTCTTCCCCATCCGCCTCCACCTCTCCCCTCGCATCGCCTGGTCGGCCAAACGGAAAGTTGTCCGTTTCTCACCATCTACCCTAGTCAAAGGCCCATGTCGCGAGCAGGAGCTCGAAGCCATGCTCTACGTCACTCGATACACCTCTGTTCCTGCGCCGAGGGTAATCAGGGTGTATAGACGCATGAAGGGGAGGGATAGCGGGCTGTGGATTTGCATGGAGTTTATTCATGGGAAAAGTGTGGCAGACGTGTGGGACCGTGTCGATGAGCGAGTTCGGAGGATGTGGGTCAGGGATTCCATGGACAGCGTGAAGAAATTGAGGCGTCTGAGCCCACCGAAAGATCTCGGTTTATTTGTTGCGTCGATTGAGGGCGGAGGTGTTATCGACGGCATTCTAAGCGAAGACGAAGTCGGACCCTTCGCCACCGTTGCCGCATTCCGTGAGCTACTTCAATCTAGCCCAAATCTTGAGCAGTACAGGGACCTGTGGGACCACGATACGAAGTCGAGATGTGTGCTTGCGCACGCAGATCTGGCGCCGAGGAACATCATCCTGCGAAGTAGTGATGGCGAGCCCGTCATCATTGACTGGGAGTTCACTGGCTGGTGGCCGGAGTACTGGGAGAGGATCAAGTGGCATTTTGCTGATTTTCCGGAGACCACGGGGTGGGTGGAGATGATGGACGCGCTCGATGATGAAGGTTGACGAAGGTAGAGTCTAACGCGAGGGTAGCGTACAGTCAAACTCAATCTCTTCTTCCCAGCACTGTTCACTATCATCCGCAACGATAGTCGGTTTCCAACACACTTCCCGTCGGCGCTATACTCTAATACCGGACTGGCCACTCCCTCCTGCATCGTCGCGATCCCCACGCTTCAGCCCTTTCAGCCCAGGGCCCTCCAGTCCAGGCGTCGGCGGCTTTGAACGCCCAGGAACGACCTTATTAACAGTTCAATCAATCTCAGCGGCATTCGCGAGATCTTGCAGCTTCTCGGTCGATAAGTCTTGGTACGACCCCGGGCGAATGACTTCTTGCGGAGGTTTAGAGGCCGAGGAGTCGAGTCTTGGGAAGCCAGGAGGGCGAGTCAGAGAAGCGGGAGCTGGTAGAACGGGATCGGAGGCTGGTAGTGGTCTGGGTGCTGGCGGCGGTGGAGGTGGTGTCATAGATCTCTGTTGCGGCGTAGCATGCAAACGTAATGCTGACGCCGGCACCTGTGCTGTTGGCATGGCCTCACGGCCCTGTGAAGACGGTGCGGGCGGCTGTGGTGGCGGTCTGGCGGCAGGTATCTGTGATGCTGGCGCGGGTATCTGTGGCGGTGCCCTGGACTGGTGCGGAGGTTCCCAAGGGGGAAAGGTACCCCTAGGCGGAAGTTTCACATCCACTAATCGATCCACCGTCGACCGCATCGCAGAATCTTGAGCATAGCTTGCCTTCGGCGGTCCTACGACTGGATCTCCCATCGATATGAACCCCCCACTCGGCCTCCGATCACCAGATCCCGACGCGGGTACTGGGGCCTCCGGTCCGGGCGACTCTTTAGTCGTCAACGACAAATGCGAGAGCTCTGACTCCGCTGAACTCCCACCAGCACTTGAGCGTCTCTGCGTTGCAGCTTCGTTGGGCGGGAGCCAGTTCAAGTCACCTACGAGCTCGGGAGATATCGACTTCTATTCGCCATCTCTTAGTGTCTCAGTTCCGCTGAACCGGTGCGGAAATCGTCTTGCCAGGTCTCTCATCTGGGCAGCATACTGTGCCTCGGAGGTTCCGGCTTGCGGTGTAGGAGCACTTTTGGGGTGCGTCTCTCTCGACGGGGCGGTAGTCGGCGGCTCAACAGTATCGACTGGTGGTATAGGAGCATTGTCCTCTCGCAGTTCTCTCGGCGGCGCCGCAAGGTCCGACTCAGTGGTTTCGACTTGCGGTGCAGGAGCATTGTTGACTTGCGACTCTCTCCGCGGTGCCGTATGCGGCGTTTCAGCGGGGTTGGCTTGCGATACAGGAGCAGGAGCATTGTCGGTTGTCAAGTCGATCAGCGGCGCCGTAGAAGGTGGCTCGGGACGTTCGATCTGTAGCACACGCGCAATGTTAACCTGGAGTTCCTCTCCGATTGATGCGGCTCCATAGCGCTCTCAGTGTCCGTCAGAAGCAGACCATGGAACTGTGTGTGCTGTCCCAGAGGCGGATGCTGTTGGGGAGGGTCGATCGAGAATCCCGAATTGTGATAAACATGGCCTGTGGGCAATTCAGGTGCGGCGCTGACAAGCTCAGGACCCGGCATTTGGGGTGGCGGCTGACGGCCTCCCGGGTTGTAAAGCAGTCCGCGCAAATAGCGTCCGAAGTCAGTCTCAAAGGGGATGGGGGAGCGCCATACCTGTGGAGGAGGCCCATTCAACGGTACGTCAGGGGGTGGTCTAGGTGCTTCAGATGTATTGGGTTGTTGTCGAGGGTCTCGGTTCTCGTCAGGTTGCAGTCCCGTTTGTTGCGATGCCCCAACCGTCTCTCCACCGCTGGTCGTGGCAGCTGTTGCTGTGGCGGCGCCCCCTGTCCCCATATTCTGCCGTTCATCAGGGCCATTGGAACGACTTCCACGCTCTCCACAACACTAGGATCAACGGGCGTTCTCGAGATCCTCAGGTTGCACTCTATTGCTATCCCCCTGAGATCGCCGCCCTAATCAATTAAAGCTGCATCGAGTATGCTGGTTTCGCTTTCTCTCAATTCTCCCGCCTGCGCAGCATAGCCAGCTCTAGCTTGCTGGACCCAGCTCAAACGAACAACGATGCCATAAGAACGACTCAGGATGATCCAGAGGTGACTTCGAATGTATCGCCCGCTCATCTTGCCCATACTCAGGTCATGGTCGATGAGTCGGTTGATAACAACAGGCGGGCAACGCTTTGAAACAACGCACACAAAGTTGTCAGGGTTATTGTACGGCGAGATGGGTGCGGTCAGGGGCTGCCATATGTACTTCTGCCATTCGTTGACGGGTCCGCGGCAACATGGGCATAGCGACCAGACTCCACATACTCTGGTGGTCCTGGCGTTGGGGCAATACATCGCACCGAGTGCACTGTTTGGTGCGGTGCAGGGGATCACCATCAGCACCGAGTGGTTGCATTTGAAGTAGATGGTGCGATGGCCGCACATGGTGCTGGTGAGTGTCGCTCCAGATATGCGCTGAGAAGGCTGTGCCAACGTAGTGGTGCTTCGCAATGTGTTGTAGTGTAGACGAGATGCCGAAGAGGTCTTATCTAGATGAATATCAATGTTGAAAAGTTCGAATTATGCAGATGGTGCGAGGTGTTGTCGAAGCGAATCGGTACTGATCTACGTACTTACCAGAAAGCTCTTTTGACAGTCCCATATGCACCTACCGTGCGCTCAGTGACCTGCTTCCATTGAAGCACCTGCCACTGAGATGTGATGTGGCACTTGCTACGTCTCCGAGCGATTAGCCCGCTTCTCTCCAAGACAGCGACTTTACGTCCCGGTACCACAGCCATGCTGATATGAGCGCACGCCACATTTTGTGTAGACCGACAAGCAACGCTCAGGCCACCTCCATGCCACCCACGATCTCTTTCGCAGACCGCATTACCAGCTGCCTCAGCACCTCAAGCTTAGCAAGCAGCTGCTCAAGCCCATCGTCGGTTGTCTTCCCAGCCTCCATATCACCCATATCATCCATAGGAAACCATGTTCCCACTTTAGCGTCCCACTGCGCCTTCGCGCCAACGGCCAGATTCTCGTTCTGCGCGAACTGAGTCGCCCACGAACTGTGATACACTTCAAGCGACCAGCGCGGCTCGAACGCCTTGATCGTGTAGTCGCCTGGATTACGAGAACTGGCGGTGCAGATGCGGTCTTGGGATCGGGTGAGCTCGACCACGTAGTCGGACTGAGCAAGATTGTAACGATAGCTTACGCGTTGTTGATACGACTTGGTGGGCAAGTAAGGCGTGAAGCGTGATATGAAGTTGATATCGCCGTGATTGCGGCGCGCCTCCTCAGGATCAATCTTGATATGATCTGCAAGCTTAGCGAGGTTCTCTGGCAGGCGCTTATTCTCGACCGCATGGGCGCCAACGAGATCGAATTGCCAGGCCGAGCCGTCCGTCAGGTCCGTGAGACTGACATCGACAAGAGGAAAGGGAGTGCTTGAGCTGCGGTCGAGGCGGACCCACGAGCGTGATAATGTATCGAAGACTTCGGAACTGTTGCCTACTTCGTCTGGATCCACCTCATGCCAGGTGACAGAGTGACGTAGATCACCAGCGCGGTCGGTGAAGATGAAAACGGCGGTGTAAACGGGTTTGACGTTCGAGAGGCGAGCGATCATGCCACTTTGCGGCACCAACAAGCCTTTCGCGCCCTGAAGGGCATGGAGGGCCGCGTTCTCACGGGTGCGATGACCCAGTCTACACACTGGTCAGCACATCATTCTTCGTCGCATTCAGATAATGAAATCTTGGAGCACACTCACTCCATCGTCACTTCGCCCCTGAATTGTGTCTGCTTCAACATGCCCTGGAAGTCTTCGAAGCTGTAAGAACCATCGACAGGCATCTTGTACTGGGTCATCAAGAATCTGCCCAAGCGAATGCGCAAGTCGAGATGTCCGCGGTAGAAATGAAGTCTGGAAAGCTGATGCACAACAATCGCCTTGAGCAGGAGCGCATTCCTGTGCGAGCTTCCGTCGGTGGGTAGGAGTTTCCCATCGGTCTCGACGAGATCCTCACCACGAGGAGACTGGCCAGTCTTGTCGCGATCTGCATCGTCGCCTGGCATGTGAGGATGCGTGTATTGTTTCAATGCTACCGCGGTGAAATGCTGGCTGTCATCTGCATTATGAAGGAGATAGCGTCTTGTGCTATCGAGCTGACGAGCAGCAATTTGGAAGCATACATTGCGGAGTAGAACTACTGCTTTCGTGACTCCACTCTGCGAGCCGAGAATGTTGAAGCTCTCGATCTTCGATGTGAAGATGATGTGGCACGCAGTGTCCATCCGGATGCGGTCCAGTGCTTCGAAGCTGGGTCCAAGAACGGCTTCTGGATCGTAGTCCTCGACTGGCCAGCGGAATGTCCCGATCGCACCGAATGCTGCGCCCATTAGAGGAGCCTGCCGATACTGTTGCTTCACAACTTCGCGTTGCCATTTCCTCTCAGCGCGCCTACGTTCGTCCGCAGTCTGAGACTTCGACTTGGCGAACTTTGAGAGACCCTGCACACGCTTAGAATCTATCTCGCGCAAGACCCAATCGTGTATGTCTTGCTTGGTGCGACGGGCTGCGACATCGTCACCTCGACTTGCCCAGATGCCGATGGAGATGAGGCCAGATTCTGCATAGCGATCCTGAGCGATGACAAAGGTCTTGTGTATGCGAGCGATGGTCTCATGCTGCGAATCTTGCCAAAAGAGATGGTCTGGCACGTCAATTGTGCAGTCAGGGAGTTTGTGATTGCGCCACTCGGCTTCTGCAGGGTGACTATCAGTGTCATCAATGTCGACAAGGTATGCCGGTGCCGCATCGCGCTGCTCACGTCGTTTAGCGTCCACCAGCAGGCGCCAGTCGTCCACTTTGCCAGGCGACAGTGTTCGCTGGTCTCGCGTGGATCTGTTTGGAACGCGGTTCTGTGGTCGAGCTCCACTGCGCCTTCCCCGTGGCCGGTTGTCAGCCATTTCGCCGTATGGCTGGCGCTACAGGATTGTGTCAACAAGTTATGTCATCGACCGAATTCGAAAGCGTTGATGCCTTAAGCCCATGTGCCAAGAGTTGAATCTGAGAGGCAGCGACGACTTTGGATCTAGTAGGAAGGTGCCACCGGGTCCGCCGCGGTGCGACATCTTGCATTTCACCTACCGTGACAACGTGACCATGCTATCGTGCCTCGTCTCATGTGGAAGCAGAGGCAAGCTGAGAGTCTTCATGGCAGGCCATGCGCCGCGCAAGAAGATTACAGCTGATGCACTCCGTCGCGGAGCCTCACGGAATCACGTTACCAGTCCATAAACATCTTTACAGTTGGTAGCGGGCAACATCGACACCCTGCCGGATCTATCAAGCCCAGCTAGCGTCGAGTGCCCCGGTTCCGATGCAGAGCTTCATCTCGATGCACGCCCTCTAGATTTTCCTGCAATCCGTCAGCCTCGTGTTCCAATATGCAGCTGCATCTCATGGCAAGGTCTTGGAGTCGCATTCATGATATGTAAGAAAAGCCTGTATGAGGCACTCAGTGGAGAGTATGTTCCTCCTCGATAGTATTGTTGTAATCATTGGAAAAAGGAGGGTAGGAGGATGAGACTTACCATATAAGCCGTGCTGAGCTCGAGTGATTGTGATTGTTTGCATGTGCGTAACGACGCATCCGAGGCTTGTTGGACACGAGGAAAAGAGCAAGAGCGATGGAAGTCGAGAGTGAATTTGACATGGTGAAGTCTTCGTGCACGGACCGAGCATAAAGTGCAATCGCGTCTCTCGCGTAGCTAGACGCGTCGGTTCAAAGTCCAGGACAACGGGCTCCTGCACACCCCGCCAATAATCAGTAACGAGATGCCTCCGAAACGGAAGCGCACGAATGCCGAGAAGGCACGGCATTACCTCTCTGGGGGCGGCGTACTGCGGGAAGACTCAGACGATGAGCTAGGAGTGGAAGACCATCCGTGGGAGTTCATATATGATAACACACGGGGCAAAGATGGCTCTCAACAGATCGTTGGCGCTCGCATGGGTACCTTCGAGTGCTATGTCGGCGACACCGTACTTCTCAAAGCTCCAGCAGGGAACGAGGCATGGGTGGCCATGATCTACGACCTCTCCGAAGGCGAGATCGAAGATGAGGATGGTGATATGATCACCGAGAAGAAGGCAACAATGCTGTGGTTCTCGTCCGAGAAGGAGATACGGAGCAAGAACAAGCGGACCGACTTTTTGCAGAATGAGCTTTACATTACAGCCAACTTCGACGAGAACCCCCTGACGACGATCAATGGCAGGGCGAGAGTGGTCTCGAAGGGCGTCTTCGACAAGCTGTATCCGACTGGCAAGGTGCTCCGACAATCAAAGGACTATGGCAAGATCTTTGTGTGTCGGAGGGGCGCCAACGCGAGGACAGCGACGTATACAGACGAGTTTATCTGGGAGGATCTCTACAATGGTCAGAAAGATCTTCAGCGGCTTGCAGATCTGGTGGAGACGCAAACGGTCAAGACTCGCAAGCGGAGAGCGGTGAAGACGCGAGACCTGGATGACTTCGTGCAGGAGGACGAAGATGGATCGGGCCCGACTACGCCTCGTAAAAAGCGAAAGGTCGGGTCTGGCGCACCGACACCGTCCAAAGCAAAGGCACAGACGCCGCGGAAGCTCATGACGCCTACCCACAAGCGCATCATTACGAAGAGAGCACTCGAGTTCACACCACTAGGTACCCGGGTCCTCTCGCCGAACCAGCTCCAAGCCTCTCCGTACCAGATCGCAAGATCAACTCTCCACGTCTCAGCAGTACCTCACGCGCTACCGTGTCGAGAGACTGAGTTCGAGATGGTGCAGTCGCATCTAGAAGCGGCCATCACAGCAGGCACAGGGTCATGTATCTACATCTCGGGCACACCAGGCACGGGGAAGACAGCCACAGTGCGAGAAGTCGTCGCCTCGCTCCAAGCAGCAGTAGCCGACGAGCAACTCGATGATTTCTACTTCGTCGAGATTAACGGGATGAAAGTTACCGATCCGCATCAATCGTATAGCTTGCTATGGGAAGCACTGAAAGGCGACCGAGTCAGCTCAGCACACGCACTGGAGCTGTTGGAGCAGGAGTTCACAACACCCAGCCCACGGCGAGTGCCATGTGTAGTGCTTATGGACGAGCTGGACCAGCTTGTAACGCGTAACCAAGGCGTAATGTACAACTTCTTCAATTGGCCGCAGCTGCGGCATAGTCGATTGATCGTGCTAGCTGTGGCGAACACGATGGACTTGCCAGAGCGGACACTGAGCAACAAGATCAGCTCGCGGCTGGGTCTGACACGCATCACATTCCCTGGCTACACGCATACTCAACTCATGACGATCATCCAGTCACGACTCGAAGGCGTTGGCGCAGTCATCGTAGAATCAGATGCCATACAGTTCGCCAGTCGCAAGGTCGCAGCAGTGTCAGGCGACGCGCGGCGAGCTCTAGACATCTGTCGCCGCGCTGTCGAGATCGCAGAACAAGAAGAGACAGAGTCCTCTGCCAGCATAGACCCAGGCAAAGAGAATTTACCGCCCGACACCCCAAGTAAAACACCTGGTCGACATAAACCTACACCACAAGAGTCAACAGCAGGCATAGACAAACGCAAAGGCATCGTAACAATCGCCACGATTCGCAGAGCAATCAACGAAGCGACCTCCACGCCCCTAGCAGCTTACCTCCGTGCTCTGCCACTGTCGAACAAACTTTTCCTATCTGCCCTCCTGGCACGTTTACGTAGGACTGGCATCACTGAATCCACACTCGCAGACGTAGCAGACGAAGCGCTGCGCATGGCGCGGACTTTGCTGTCGAAGCCAGTGCAAGAGTTCTTGATCACGCCGCCTCCAACACTTGTGCAGGACGAGGGCATAGGTGATGTGAGCGGCGATGCGCACGCAACACCCGGCAAACGAGGGAGACCTGCTACGAAGAAAGACATGGAGCGCGTCGCGAGAGTGCTCGGGCTGGGTGCTGCAGGGCGAGAGCTAGCAGAAGCGGGGATCGTAGGGCTGGAGAGTAGATGCGGCGAGCGTGTGGGCAGGATCAGGCTAGGTGTCAGCGACGACGCAGTGCGAGAAGCACTTCGAGAAGACGAGGAGAGTGCAGGACTAGGATTCTGACCTTTATGATACCCATATTTACCCTCAGCCTATCAAACACCTACAAGCACTGCCTGTATGTTCGGCATATATGGTCTACAACTTCGCCGTCCCCAATAACCCCTCCCAGGGCTTTAGCACAATGCTCCCCTCCGTCCCCCTCTCCGGCTTCCCCTTATAATTCCCCGTCACCCAATTCTCCACCCCCGCCTCAGCAGGCACACTCCACTGCACCTCCTCTCCCGAGAAATTCAGCACAACCACAAAAGCCTCCCCGCCCCCAAACCGTCGATACGCAAACACATTCTCATGCTCCGGATCCAGCAGCTCAAAGTCCCCATAGACAAAGCAATCCCTATGCTCCTTCCGCTGCTGCATCCCGCGCTTCCAGAATTGCAGTACAGACAAGTCCTCTGGGTCCGAGAACTTGCGTTGAGCTTCGGCGTTCCACTCCTTATAATCGTCATTAACTCTCATCCACGGCTTCGTGCCCTCCGCACAAAACCCCGCGTTAGGTCCAGCGTTCCATTGCACAGGCGTGCGAGCATGGTCGCGGGCTTTATTGAGCAGCACTTTCCGAGCAAAAGCCAGTCTCTCCTCGTTGTTGGGGTAGAGGGCAGACATCTTGTTCCAGTAATTCACGGATTCGATGTCAATGTACTCGCTCGGTGGCCAGTCGGCGGGAACGTTCGCCATGGCGAGCTCTTCGCCTTGGTAGACGAAAAGTGTGCCGGCGAGGGTGGTTTGCATAAGGGCTAGGAGTTTAGCGCCGAGATTGCGGGAGGCGGTGTCGGCGGAGGAGGTGTAGCGGGTGACGGAGCGGGCGTTATCTGTGAGACGTTAGAGAGAGTGACTCTGGATTGGGAGGGGTCATAAAGAGCAGACTTACCATGATTCTCAATAAATAGCGAGTTCCATCCATCGCGATCCAACATCAGGCGCTGGAACTTTGACTGGATGTCCTTGATATCCTTCCCGTTGAAATCCTTCAGCGTCATGCGAAAGCCACTAGAGTCATTGTCGATATCCACCAAGTCGAACAAGAAAATTTCGTTGAGCTCCTGTCGATCCGCGCCCACGCACTTGATGATCTCGTCCTCGTCCTTGACGAATGGCATTTCGCCTACAGTCATGGCTTCGTACTTGCTGATCACTTCACGGTTCATGGCATGCAGATACTCATGCAATTTCGGCCCGTTACAGAAAAGCTTGTAGCCTGGCTGAAAGGGTGCGCCTTCGTTCGTGACCTCGGCGTCAGGGTAGCCAGGGACCTTCGAGATCATGTTGATGACATCCTCACGGAACCCACTCGCGCCGCGTTCGAGCCAGAACTTCAGCACGTCGTGGATCGCGGCGCGGACTTCGGGGTTCTCCCAGTTCAGATCTGGCTGCTCGGGGGTAAAGAGCGAGAGGTAGTACTCCTGCGTCTTCTCGTCCCAGGTCCAGGCACTGTTTGCTTCGCCGAGGAGAGAAGCCCAGTTGTTTGGTGGAATGCGTTTGCCGTTTTCGGTGTGCTTGGGAGGTTGCCAGTGGTACCAGTCTCGCTTTGGATTGGATTGTGATGATCTCGATTCCAGAAACCAGGCATGATGATCAGACGTATGGTTCACGACGAGGTCCATCAGCACCTTCATACCGCGTTTCTTCAAGCCAGCGATCAGCTCATCGACATCTCCTAGAGTTCCGTACCGTGGATCGATCTCCTTGTAGTCGGAGATGTCGTAGCCCATGTCGGCCTGTGGCGACTTGAAGATGGGAGATAGCCATACGATGTCGACACCCAAGTGCTTCAGGTAGTCGAGCTTAGAGATGACGCCTTTGATATCACCCCAGCCTGAAACACTTCCAGAGCCTGTGGAGAGGAAGGATGCTGGGTAGATTTGGTAAATTACTGCCTCCTTCCACCACGCTTGAGTGGAGTTTGGAGCTGGCTTGTTCATGTTGTTGGTGGTGTTCGTCAGGTGTGCTCGGGGTGAAATCTCCAATTCTTCGACGAATCCGGAAGAAGGAAGAACTCTTGATGGGGTCAAAGCGGATGGGCAGAGAGCGAATGCAGATGAGATAAAAGGGAAGACTTGGACTTTGATTATAGCAGTGACTTCTGCGACATTTGTGTATGCTCGCCTGCAGTATCGACTGCAAACACCTTGTCAGCAAGCCCGGGAGTCAACACAAGCTCATTCGTGACGGCAACTATGCGCGTCATCCGGAGTAGCTCAGGTACCACATTACTCCTGCATCTTCGAGCTCTCTGTATCCACTCGATGTCGAAGGCTAATGTATCTCGTGGGCGGCTCCGACAATGCTGCCGACGTTGTCAGGCAGCATATATGTGTGCCTCAGGCAAGATAAAAGTCAATCGCAACGTCAGCCCATCGCTGTCGCCTCCTTCGATTCACTGAAGCCGTGAACAGATGCTGCACCCACGCGGTGCCCAACATCAGAGTATTCTCATCATGAGAGTGGAGGTGGCGAAGAGAAGTAACGCTCTTGGATATGTAGTAGCGGCGATAAGGTGCAAACACCGCAACGGCTAAAGTCGCCCTCTCGACTGTCTCCATCATCGCGCATCATTTGTGCGAAAGGTCAAGCAGAGCACGTAAGAGCTACTTTAGCAGACTCAAGGTCTCTCATCCATTCGTATGCTGTCGTAGGTGTTCTTCCTACTCTCACGTCCCTTCCCGTTTCTGCAATCATTCCTATCCTTTAATTTACAGCAACATGGCTACTAATGGCGGCACCGAATCGGATCCCGTCCTGCGCTCTATCGCCGAGACAAAGGTGACCTACAAACGCTTGGGCAACAGCGGTCTCCGAGTCTCAGTACCCATTCTCGGCGCAATGCACTACGGCGACGCAGCATGGCAGCCCTGGGTCATGGACGAGGAAGCATCGCTCCCATTGCTAAAAGCTGCATACGACCGTGGCTTGAATACCTGGGACACTGCCAACGTCTATAGCAATGGTGCGAGCGAGGTGATTATCGGCAAGGCTTTGAAGAAGTACAACATCCCACGCAACAAGATCTTGATTCTCAGCAAGTGCTTCGGGCCAGTGGGCGAGGAGCCTGGGGTTCGCGGCGTGGTGTACGGGGAGAAGTTATACGAGTCCAAGGACTATATCAATCAGGGAGGTCGGTAGCCGCGACCTCGTAATTCCCACTCACGACTAACCAGACGCAGGCCTCTCCCGCTCCGCAATCTTCACAGCCGTAGACGCCTCACTCAAGCGTCTCGATCTCGAATACCTCGATCTTTTGCAGATCCACCGTTTCGACAAGCAGACTCCGATCGAGGAGACGATGCAAGCCCTGCATGACCTCGTCCGCAGCGGCAAAGTCCACTACATAGGCGCCTCTTCCATGTACGCCTACCAGTTCGCCATGATGCAGCATGCCGCAGAGAACCACGGCTGGACGAAGTTCGTGAGCATGCAGAACCACTATAATCTGCTATATCGTGAGGAGGAGCGCGAGATGAACGCGTACTGCAACGCTACGGGCGTAGGTCTCATACCCTGGGGTCCGCTATGCCAGGGTCACCTAGCGCGGCCAATTTCAGCACTCGGGTCAACGAAACGAAGCGAAGGCCAGAAAGACACGAGTATCTGGAACACGGAAGCGGATGTAGAAATCATCAAGCGGGTTGAGGAGTTGGCGAAGAAAAAGGACTGGAGCATGAGTACTGTGAGCTTGGCGTGGATCAACGCGAAGATCTCGAGTCCGATTATTGGGTTCTCGAGTGTGCAGAGGATGGAGGAGGCGTTTGAGGCGAATAAGAAGGCACTTACGGAGGAGGAGGTGAAGTACTTGGAGGAGCCTTATAAGCCACGGGCGATTGTGGGACACTAGGCAATGCACGCATGCAGTAGTCTTGGTATACTAAACGCTGCCGTCACTGTTGAAGGTAGTCGCTGCTGAGCGCAGTCGCTGCGCCCTACCCTCTCAGTGAAGCCTCTTGAAGTAGTATCAACACTACTCAAGTCACACCTTGAGCATGTCATCTACTCCTAGCCACCATTCCCCTTCTACAAAGCATATTGAGCACATTCCTCCAGATCACGGACGATCACACAGAACACAGTCATACTGCCCCTTACCCTATCGCGAGCCACCCTGATCGCGAGCCACTCATCGCAAAGGTCTAGATCAGCAACGCTAACACGGAGACCAGATCAAAATGTCTCGGCCTCGCCCGAACGGACCAACACCAGTGATACCCAGGCCGCTATATCCTCCTCCGTTGCCAAGACCGCCGCGATAGATGCACCGCTGCATTCGAGCGGGATCGACATTCACATCAGCAGCATGCACGGGCGTTTAAATCCTGAAGAAAGGCGAGGAGATAGGTAAGGAATAGCAATTTGAACCCGAAAAGTACCTGTATCATCCATCCCGGACTACCTTCGTCTCGGTGAGCACGTGAATAGACATTGACACTCGGCTTCGCGGAATGTGTAGTGTCAATGCATGGTTACTGAGGGTCTGTCTTGCTGGTAAAGACCCGAACAGCTTGACCCACCAACGTCGTCGTGGACTGCCCACGGCGCGTTGACTACCAAGATGCGCAGTGTACGATCTGAAACTGAAGCTGTGAGGTCGTGTCGCTGGTGGTAGCCTTACTAGAACACTCCTCCAACAATTCCTCTTCATTATGAATCCAAAGCACCGACCCGACCACCTGCTATTCACTCACTGCACGCACCATACAGCACCATACATCGATATCGCCCATCGACGCAATTTGATCTCCCGCACATCGCCACGAGAATGTCAACTAGACCACCGAAGGGCCCACGTCCAGCACCCAAAGGTCGACCTCGTCCAAGTGGTGGGCCAGGGTCGGGACCAAGTGGTCCCAGACCACGCCCGGCAGGGCCAAGACCGGTGCCGTGAAGGCACGCCAGGAGCGTACGTAGTCCCCAGAAGCTGATTACCGGGTAGATTTACATCCCGAGTATGGGCATTTCGGCGTTTGGTTCTTGTCGGCGGTCTCGGGATGAGATAGTAGATAGACCGGAATCGCTTCTACAAGCCCCGTGCGTGGCAGTCTCGGCGTCTCGCGTGAAACGTATGGCACGCCCTGAAGGCCAGAGGGGGATCGTGATTCTCTGACGCGTTATGTCGGAGTCTTGTGACAGCTAGCAGTTGAACGACCGTAGTCAAACGATGTCTTGGCCTGGGGCAGTGACGCTCAACGAGGCTGCTGCTCGACGTGCCTGCGGCTCTGGATCCACTGATACCGGCTCTAAGGACCCTGAAGGAGTAGAGATGTCGAGGATAGTCTTTCATACCACGGCCGCCCTCTGAGCCCGTCTGATCAGCTCCTCATAGACTGTCCAAGCCAGAGCACTGCTCAGAGCCTTCCGCCCAATTCTCAGACTCAGTCCATCGAACATGCTCCTCACGCCCTCTTCTCTGAGCATCATCTTCCCAGCTTTGACCATGTTCCCATACTTCGCCGGCATGAGCTGCAGTCGCGTCTTGATTGCGTCGAACGGATTCGTCAAGGTAGTCGCCGAAACCGCAGCAATAACTCCAGAAAGGAAATTCGTCCCCAGCGCTCCGTATTTCGACGGAACAGGTGCCACGCCCTCGATGATCGGTGCCACAGTATGCAGTCTCGCCTTTGCCTGCTCATACACCAGCACATACAGCCCAGCGTACGGCGCATCCCTCACAGCCGTCGCGCCGAAGCCGGCAAAGAACCCTCTGAATCCCTCTTTAGCCATTATGTCCCTTCCAGCGCCTAGCAAAGACGTATAAGCATAGTATGAGCTCTCATACCGCACCTTAAGCACCGTAACGGGATTCATTACAAATCCCGCCGCGACCCTCGCTAATGCCCCTGTAGCTCCATTCGCCAGATTCCCCAGCTTAGGCAGCACACTCGAGCTACTCTTCACCTCCAGCACCGCAGGGCCCCCAGCCACGCCCCCAACGCCTCCAACAGGTATCGTTGGTAATTTCGCCGCGTAGGTGCGCATGCTATTCAGCATGCCGAAGTAGAGCGCGCTGCCGAAGCCTGTGCGAATCACACTCGGCGTTGTGCCGCGCCATAGTTGCCGGATTGGGGATGGGCCGTCTAGGATGGTACGGAGGGTTTGGGAGAGCGTCGAGGAGCGGGACTGCTGGACGCGGGTCTTTAGGAGGTCGGCGGGTTGGAGGAGAAAGGCGGTGGTACAGCCGCTGCCGAGGCCGGCGAGGAAGTGGAAGCCTTGAGTAAGATCTGGTCAGTCGAGTTGCAGACCGTGGAGTGTGGTGATCGCAACAGGGGCATTACCTGTCGAGGCTGTCTTGCGCTTCGCAGCTCCATCGGACATTGCACTATGGGTATCGAGATGTCATGCTGCGACTAAGAACAGACGGGAAGGAAACGTATATACATCATTGCTGATCGCAGCATGTCATTGGAAGATATCGGGAGTCTTCACATACGAATGCGTTCGGAGTGAATCGCGAAAAAGTGAAGTGACGTCGATGATGTACCTAAACGCGAGCTCACATGAGATATCCAACATGTGATGCAGAACGGCTGTAATGCAGAGAACTGGCGTAGAGTGCTGCACAGATTATGTATTATATAGGGAAGTAACAACGCGAGCGAGTGAAGGATGGACATGTACATGGCCTTCCTCCTCAATGCAGCCAATCAACGCAGATTCAATCTTGGGTATAGTCGCAGTCTCGGGTATCTTACGCCATGCAAATGCAGCAGATCCAGCTCCGCGCAACATTGACAGTCTTTACAAAGGAGATTATTGATTCACTTGTCGTCCTCAACCTCCGCTCCAGCGCTCACAGGCTCAAACTCATCAGCTAGACTCTTGAAAGCAGGAGGCTCGGCATCGGTGACATCGAGATCGTCGTCTTGGCTCGCTTCAGTACCGTAGGGAGATCGGAGAGGAGTGTCCTTAGCATCGGTATCGTAGCTGTGGTCACCGAAGAGCCCTGGCGTACCGAGAGGCGTTGTCGGGAGCTCTTCATCGTGCGGCGCCGGTACTACCGCTGTGTTCTTTGGGTGCGACAGACCGGGTCGCGACAAACGTGACGAGGGCAGTGCGGCCACCGCCTCTGCCCCAGGACTCGTGCGAACGCCACTAGCAGGTGGTGTCATCAGACCGTTCATCAGAGCTGGAGGCGGCACTCTTGCAGCTGAAGCAGGTCTCGAAGGTGTGTGAGAAGTTGACGGCTGGGTAGAAGTCGCCCTAGTCTTAAGCGAAGTGCTCTCCATGCTAGCCCGCCACTTGCTGAACGCAGAGGCCAATGGCGCAGCCTTGGGCGCAACAAAGGTCGACAGCGATGCAATAGCCTGCGCAGGGTTCAGTGCATTGCCGATGCGGTCCTTCTCCTGCTGCTCCATCTGCAGATTTGCTCGGATGCGGATGGCAGTATCACGAACTGCGTCACGATTGAAGTCGGGGCTTGAGAGTGTGGTGATAAGCTCGGAAAGATCCTCATTGCGGACAGCTAGGAGCTCACGAAGCCATGTGATCTCCGTATCCCGCTCTTTGACCATTTCGGCGTTGCCAGTCTTGAGCTCGTTCTGCAGCTGATCAATACGAGTCTCGCGGTTCTGCAGCTGCTCCTGGAGCACGAGTATAGATTCGCGCAGAGCTTGCGCCGAGACCTTCTGCGGTGCAGCAAGCTGGGCAGATGTGGCAGGAGGTGTTCTAGCTTGAGCAGTAATCGCCGCGGCAGCCGCAGACTTCGCAATGTCAAGACGCTCTTCCATATGGCGCATCTTGTCCTCGTAGAGCTCCAGCTTGGCATTGGCGAGCGAAAGTCGCTCGATTGACATGTTCTCTGTCCACTGCTTGTCCTCGACTGCGTGACGCAAGTGCCGCTCATGCTCTTCTGCGAGGATTCGCACGGTCGCTTCATGACTGCGGTGAACTTCAGCTAGCGCAGCTTCGTGTGAGGACTTCGCCTGACTCATAGCATCCGTGTGTGCGACCTCCTTCGCCGTGAAGCTAGACTGATGCGTCGACTTCGCGGCTTCGCCAGTGAACCGTGCATCTTGCAGCTCGGCCTGCGTTCGCGCAAGCTCGCGGGCGAGCTCATCGCGCTCAAGAACAGCATGTTGCTTAGCCTCATGCAATTGTGTCTCTGCATCCAGACGCGATCGGTGCGACTCGCTACGACCTTCCTCCACCGCGTCTCGGAGTTGGCGCTGAAGACTCGCATTGGACTCATCCTTCTGCGCGAGGTCCGTTTTCAGTGCTTGTACGGTCTCGCTTAGGGAGCCGTGCGAGCCTTGCAGATGACCGAGCGAAGTCTCCACATTATCAAGCTCGACCGCTCGCTTCTTGAGCTCTAGCAACTCCGCGTCCCGGCGATCCACATCCTGCTGCAACGCTGTGTTCGCAAGTTGCAGACTCGCCGCATTACTGGTCGCAGTAGCTTCTCGCTCTTGCCACTGCGTACGCTGCGTGACTAGCTGACCAGCAGCCGTAGCCATGTCCGAGTGCAGCTTCTCCAGCCTCCTCCGCATACCAGTACTGGCATCTAAATTCTCTTCAAGCTGCCGCTCCAGATTATCGACTGTCGCCTCTAGCTCATCGCGTTCCAGCTTGTTCTCCTCGCGTGTCTCGCTAAGCTGAGTCTCCAGATCTGCAATGTTAGTGAGTAGCTCCTGCTTCACAATCTTTCCGTCATCGATCTCCTGCCGCCATCGCGTGCTGGACGTGCGATACTCTTCAAGTGTGGCTTGCATAGCCTCGCCTTCATTGTTGATGCTCTGTAGATGCGTCTCGGCTCGCTCCCTCGCGTGCTCGGCCGTCTCAGCACGGCGCCGTAGCTCATGGCGCTCGTTTTCGAGAGCGTGGATGCGGGACTCATCGTCACGCTCAGACTCACGAAGGAGCCTCAGCTCTTCTTCAGCCATACCAAGCAGTCTGGCCTTCTCTGCGTAGCGTGCCTCTGCTTCTCGAACCTCAATGCCGCGTTCATTGATCTCACCTTCGAGTGCAAGGAGCTGCTGTTCATGCGCAGTGGCGTTCACGAGCGGATCGTACTCATCCGAGGAGTCATGCGCATCGACGTCAAGATCGCTAGTTGTGCGCTTTGTGACGGCAGTAGAGCTCCTCGACTGCAGTTTGCTGGTCACTTCCTCAACAACAGCCCGAATGTCGTCCAGGTCGAGACTTGCCGACGCCGCGCGAGCGAAGGAGACCTTCATGTCGGCTAGTGCAGAGTGCAAATCAGCGATGTCGTGATACGACTGTGACCGTCTGGGACTCTGATCACGTAATGCTTCCAGCACCGCGGACTTGATCTGACCACGCTTAGTATCTGTGCCGCGCGAGACAGGACGCTGCTTATTGTTGTCTGAAGGTTCGTCCTCGTCATCAGCATCACTGTCGATGTTTGACGAGCTACGCAGCCCCAGGCTTGGCCGCTGATCGGAAGATCGGGTACGTTTCAACATAGCGCTTTGCATAGTCTGCAAGCTCAGCTCAAGAGGTTGCAGGTGCCGCTCAATGACTTTGCCTATTACTTGATCGATGTGACTGTCGAAGAACAAGCTGCGCTGCTTTACCTTGTCATCCTCAGGCGAGGACACCAGATCAGACCAGTCACTAGCTGGCACGTCGTCCGCTTTGTTAAGGCGACGCACAGCAGGCCAGCTGTTGCGGCCAGGACGTTCGTCGCTATCTGTACGATCATGAATGGTGAATGACGAGTCGCCAGGCGGCTGATACGGGAGTGTGTGTCGTCTAGGACTTGGGCTCGGCGCCTCACTGCGAGGCCAGTCTGGAATGTATGAGACAGCCGAGTAGGGCTGCAGATCTGGACTCCGTAGGGGAAGGTAATCGCCTGGTGATAACCTTGTGTCGGGCGAAGGACTGTCAGACTCGTTCATCTGGCGCATAACTGCGTCGATCTCATCGTACGTCGGTTCAGATGCAGGTGGAGACTCCGTCTGTCCGATGCCATTGGGAAACTGGAATGGTCGCAACGGCTCGGACAGAGACGGCGTGCTATCCATCTCACTGTTCACCTCGTCATGCGCTGCAGAAATAGGTTTGTCGTCTGCGACTGACGAATCGTCACGTATCTCTCCGTCCTCGAGTGTGTCAGAGGAAGCTGTAGGAACGTATGAGACGCCTGCCACAGGCGATGTCCCCTTCAAAGGACTGGAAGGATGGAACACGAAGGGCTGGGTAAGTGCTGAAATTGAGCTCCTCGGCACGTGTCCACTCTTAGCCCCCAACTTGATCGCCTGCTCCGGCGCCTCGTTCTCCTTGTCTTCTCCACTGGTGTCGTGCAACGAGGATCGCTGTAGCTCAGCTGCGATTGCCTTAGTCGACTGAGCAGTAGGACGATCGTTCGTAGTATCTTCAGGCTGCGCGGCGGGCGAACTGGTCATGCTTGGTGCAGCCACGGGCTGGTCGATGGGACCATTGAAGTCGTCGGGCTCCGCAAACAGCGGAACAGAGTCTCCATCATCGCCACCTATGGCGCGCTGTCGTTTCGATCGCTCTATGCTGCGACCTATGCGACCTTCTGCATCTTCCACTTCCGATCCCTCCGACGCAGTACTTTGTGGCGATCTTGGTTTAAGGATGGGAATAGCCTTCGATCTTCGCACAGCCTTAATATCATCGGGTATCGCAACCTTGCCAAAAATGCTAGTGTTCTCAGTTGATGGCGGAGGCTTCGGGTCTGATGTAGCAGAGGTTTTAATATTCGCAAAGCTGAACTCAAACGTCGGCAGCACGTGCAAGTTGGCAGGCGTGAAGGCTGGTGCTGCAGCGTTGAACGACACGGAAGACTTCTGGCGCGCGTGACCGCCCGAGATAGTCCTCCGAACAGCTGGCTGCGTGCTTGTAAGTTTTGCACTACCTATACTGGCGCTAAAGGAAGCGCCTGGATTGAAGTTAAAGACTGGCGCTTCGACATTGAAGCGAGAGGCGGACTTCTTGTGCGTGCGGACTTCTTGCTTCGGCGGCTCCGCCCGCGACCTTGTCTCCGCGGAGTCTCGAACGCTGTTAGATTGCTCCTCTGCGTGAGAACTTAGGCCGTTGGTACTCGGTTGGCCGTGGTGCCGATCACTCGCTCTCGGTTTGAAGTCACGGATATGCTCTGCATGTAGCACCTCTCGTTCGAGGTCTTCGCTGATATTGTGCCGGTGACCCCGTGGCGTGGGTACCACGATGTCTTCGTTGAACGCGGAGCTACGCACAGCTGACGAGTCATGCTTAACAAGATCCACATCTTCCTCGTCGTCGCCTTCTGGTACTTCAGGCAGCAGTGGTACCGCAGCCTGGACAGGAGTCTGCCGCTGGGTAAACGGCTTCTGTGCTGGCATCTGAGGTTGAGGTATCTGCACAGACTGCGAATATGCATGCTGCCGTCGCCGTTGATCCTCCATTAAGCCTCTCCGGTAGTCGTCAGCACCCGGAGGCACTGCTTGCTGGCCAACTGGTGACCCTGGTCCTCTGCTGTTGGTCAGTCCACTGCGTAGCGCTGCGAGTTGTGCCGGTGATCCGATCCCGGGTAGTGGTCCTGGTGCGAATGCAGGCTGTGGCGAGAACGCTGTCGGCGACGTAAAGCCGGAACGAGTGCGCTGTCCATGCATAAATCCGGGGAAGTCGCCCTGGAATGTCGAGTGTCGATGCATGTGGCCATATGGCCCATTCATTGGCGAGATTGGACTTGCCATGGACATGGTGTGCGAGTGACCTCGAAGCATACCCGGCCGCCCTATGCTAGGACTTGGGCCGTTCGTCAGCAGTGGCGAGAAAGGCCGCGAAGGATACTGGCTGGCAGTCTGACGCTGCATGTCCTGTCCCGGTGAAGGCGAGAGCACATCCGCGCCAAGACTCACACCGAGAGCTGCGAGCTTTGCTTCTGTCAGTCGATCCATGTACTCTGCCCATAGCTTCAACTTCGGTAGTAGTACGCGGAATGCGCCTCTATCGGTCGACTCGGTGTTCAATTCGGCCTCGTTCGGGAATATAGGCCTCACGTGAGCAAGGCCCTCCGAACTAGTAGCGTCGGGCTCGAGATCAAATCCCCGAGTGCTGTAGCCAGCATCCTCGAAGTCTCTGAGACGTGCCTCGAATTCTTCGGAGCTGAGCGGCGTTGCGGCGCCATGCGCAGGGTAGTCAATTTGAGGGAGTGATACGATGCATGCTCGCCCACGCCAGCTGACTCGCTTTCTCGTCCTGAGCGTATCTAAACGTGGTTTGGGCTCACTTGGCGGTGCCTCCGCTTCTTCCTCTGCTGCACGATCTTCCACGGTAGGCTGGACTTCCGATACCTCATCCGCTTCCTCGATCGCCTCATCGACCGCTGGCGTCTCAGCGTTCGTAGCTGTGTCAAGCGGCGCCTCGGATGCAGCGCGAGATGGCAGCTGAAACACCTTCTCGTGGAAAGGGCTGAGCGCCTTCGCAAGCCTCTCCTCTGGAGTCAAAGCACCGGTCGCAGGCGGCGTCACAGCCCATCGGGAAGCTTGTAAGCCGTCCATACTCTCCCTCTGCTTGTGACGCAGGCTGTCCCAGAACGAATGCTGATCCAATGTCCTGTTCTCCTCCCTCGTCCTGTGATGACTCGTATCGCTCCGCACACTGAGGTCGTCCTCGGTTGTCGTTGCAGCAGCAGCAGCACCTGCTTCGCCCTCAGATGTGGTCGAGCTTCCACCCCACGCTACTTTGCGTGCCGTTGCACTTCGAGGACGATTGACCCAACGCTGGGTTCTCGATCGCGGAGTATGCTCGCTGTCTTCCTCACCCACAGTGCCTATCCTCGAGTCTCCTGCGGCCACGTGATCCTGTGCTCCCGAGACTTGACCAACTTTGCTCGGTATTAGATGCTCGAGACTGAAGCTTGGGCCCGGCGAAGAGTTGATGTAGTCGTCACTATAAGCTTGTTCGGAAACCGCGGTACGTGCTGAACGCGATAGTAATGAAGGCGAGATGTCCCGAGCGTATGGGCTGCCCCAAGCAGCTGTGTAGTATTCGGATCTGTAGTCTGGCAATTCCGATTGAGAAGAATGAGACACTGCACTTCCAGTTGCAGGTGTATGTGCTGCGGATGGTTTTTTGGCCTCTGGACTCAAATCGATAGTCGAATGCCTCCCGCTGGGTGGATGCGTTGCGTTGTCCCGGTGGAAAGGGGCTTGGACAGTCCCAGCTCGAGCAGGCCCTTGTACTTCAGCCCTGCTGCTCATATGGTTACTTGCTGGTTATTTGCCCTCTTGAAAGCTTCGGCACGCGTCGAGTCGACCTTGTCTATGACTTCAAGATGATGCGATCGCTGTTACATCCAACATCGAACAGATAGACAAATGAGATGTACCGAGCAGGTGTGCCGCAACGCGAAGAAAGGAAAGATTATCGCAAGCAAAGACAACTACGAGGAGATAACATGCTGTACTCAACACCAGCACTGTAAGATGTTACCCTCGTGGATGATGCGCCTGAGTTGGACGCGAGGTTTAGCAGACGCGGTAGGTGGCCTGCCAAAGTCATGACCCCGGCGCGCACAGACAAAACAGGGCAGGAAATGACGAGATGAACGCGAAACGGATCTTAGCGCGTCAAGTGGTCCTTCATGCAAGAAGGGGATCTTCACCTACCTGCCAGCTACAGCGTACGACTGCGTAACAGGAGGAGTCGATGAAAGCTCGCTGGGCTTGCGAGATTTCCAGACTTCACTTCTCGACACACTGGAATGGAAGGTGCGGTGCTTGTCAGGTGACGAGACAGTGGTGCTGACTATTTAGCCTCTGCGCCTCGGATTCTCCATCGGCAACAATGGTCATATATCCCAATAGTGCGACGACGTACTCAGCCCAACGTGGTACAGCGTTGTTGGCGCATCATAAAGGTCGCAAGATCCGAATCATGTCGAAGATTGACTTGGCTGAGCTGCAGCTTGTCCGAAGGCATAGCATGCCCGGAGACCATGCATCCCAAGCCATCCGCTGAGGCTTCTTGTTGTGTTGGACCGTTGATAATCCATCACCGACAATATACTACATTCGAACATTACGCATGGGGATGGAGCGAGACAGTGATGTGAACAGCCCCCATCGACCCTTGCGACGCGGATCGACCGAGGCGAGATCGTCCTCACCCAGATGGGTCGCTCGAGTCGTGAACCAAATACGAACTTGATGACCACGGAGTCAAATGTACAAAGTATTAACGCGCAGGCTCTGACCCATCGTCGGGTCGAGGACGTCCTTGTTGTAGAATGATTTAATGTTGCTGACAGATAGTGACATCGGCGACCAGTTGCTGGACAACATGGAAGAGTATCAGCAGCTGCCCGCTGCAATTGCGCAGCGCTTACTGAGGTTCATGTGCTCGCATACAGCCATCCCCGACGCCGATTCCCGATCCTGCGCTCTCTGATGAGCGTAGCCGCACCCCAGGATCCTGACTCTGCTGGCAGAATAGCTGGCAAGCAGTCCAGATTCAGGAGAACACGTGGAGAAGGGGAACGCTCACGGACAGTTGCGACTGGTGGTGGAACTTCCCAACCACCGCTTGACTGCGCGAGCCACTCAATGGTCTCAGAATGCGCCAATCAAGCTGACGACTGGCTCTGTTTCAGCCCTGCTGCATGAGGGATCTAGGGTGCGGCCGTGGGACTCGGTGCCGAAGCTGCCTATTCACCGCAGGTACTGACAGCTAGGTCTAAAGGTGAGTGGCATCCAATGAGCAATCGATCGCAACGGAGCTTGCTGGCCTGACGAACTGAGAAGCTGACAGCAGATCAATGGCCCAAGCTCCGGATCGTGATCGACATGCATGAAGATCACCCGGAGTACCATTGTCAAGATTCAGGCGAACTTTACGGAAGAATTATTTGACATCTTCGCCGGGCGTTGCGATGCGGACTCGCCTAGCTAATCCGATGTGCAGCTCTCAAGTACGTTGAGTCATTGGCTACAGCTTGCGCGCTGGCATTCTTCAGGCAGCCACGTGGAAAGCTCAACTAGTACGGTGAAGGCTGTTACCAAGGGAAGTCCAAGCCACTACAAGCATTTCGAGGCATGTTTAGCGAACCCCGCAAAGTATATGCTGTGGCATCATGTCGTATTAAATGCCAAGCCTCGACACCAAAGCTGTCGAAAGCCTACCCAAGCGCTCATCACGCTCTCGCACTCACGCCCGCGGAGCATGCCGGTTTCTCGAACACTTTTTGCAACGATGGAAAGCATCTAGCGGGTATCAGTAGCGCGCGCGGTCCGGCGCCGTATTCACCAATGTGCTCTCGTCGGAACCAGCGCTTGTGCGAGAGCCAGTCGTGATACTGGCCGGCCAAGACGAGCCTGCAGCTCCTGTCTGCATGGTGGCTTTCGGCGTACTTCGTGGTTCCTGCGTGCCAAGCCGACAGCGCCGCCGTCCAGCAAATGCCCGCGCGAAGCTATGAACTCAAATCCCACGCGGCTACCGTAGAAGCCAGAGCTCTGGCTGCTGTGCGCCAGGGCGAGGTCGTCCGGATCAGCTGATGAGCTTGCGTCAAGGCCAACAATGTCTCACACAGCCAGCCACACGACATCTTGTCGCCTAGCAGGGCCGGACATTGGACGACTGATACAGGTGCACTGTCCACGGGAGGCATGACAGGCTTGGTGTACTTGTGATAGATTTGGACAGCGATGCGCATTCTGGAGAATAAGTAGATCCCGCCTTCCTTGCGTCGAATTCTCTTCACTCCGTCTCTTACTCTCCTCACGTTCCCAATCCAGAGGTTGATAATGGCACCCTCCGTCACCGGCACCACCTTGGCATCACGGCCACAGAACCGACACTCCCATCATCCACACGTCAAGCTGCAGAACGGCGCAAAGACTGGACAGCAGAACACTAGCTCTCGACTCGACTTTGACTTCCTCGCTCGCAAAGCTGATTTCCCTGCCGCGGGAGCTCCTACAATCGATCGCCAGGGCTATTTCCTCGCCTCTAGCAAGACCACAGCATCGGATGGCACTGATCTCGAAAAGAAGGCGGTCGTCTACTTCGAGGACGTTCGAGCGGCAAATGGAGATGTGGATGGCAACACGATTAACGATGGCGTGTATTCACAGGAGCCGATGAGGAACGATATCCACTACGTGGAGCTATTCAAAGACGAGCCATGGGAGGGTATCGAGTCCGGGGGTAGATCAATCCACATCCGCACCATGTTGTAAGCGATGTGCTAACAAGTTGCAGGCGGCAATCGCAAGCAAAGTCCGAGTGGTAAGAGCTACTTCCACTGGACGATCCTCTCCAACAGATCTGCCGAGATGTTCAAGCCACGCGAACCGGTTGGCATTGCCGTTGACCAGGATAGGTCATATCGCGTCTACAAAGCCACGGGCACGCAGTCGCTTTTCACAAGGACAGACGGTTACGGAAACAACTGGGTCTTCTGGCCGGACTACTATTGCGTAGATGAGAACAACTTGCCAGGATACCCTGATGATGTTTATCTCTGTCTGACGTATAAGAATAGCGATAGTCAGGCACTGGGTCGCGGGGTGGGATACTATAAGAGGGGCGAGGACGCTGATAAAGGCGCGGACCCTAATAACTTCGAGTGGGTCGAAGGGCCAGGCACCGTTCTCGATACCACTCGAGGCGATGCATGGGCCTCGAAAATGCTCGATCAGTCAGGTCGGTCGCACCTTTTTCTGCCTGGGGAACCACTTGCTGACCCTTACACTAGTGCTCGACAACTTCGAATGCTGCATTGCGGGCAATGCGAGTGGCACCCGGAAGAACACCCTGGTGGGCGAAGCCACGCGGGGCGTCCACGAAGGACTCTATGTCTACAAGGACACACCACCGGCTTCCCGGCAGCCTAATGCGACGCTGCAGGATGGGACAGATCCTGAGCTGCAGTATTACCTGTACGCCGACTACTGGTGCGCTCCGACTGAGCGTGAGATTGACGGAGGCCCATTCTCCTGAGTACACTTGGAGAGTGGCGATGGCAGACTGATTGAGCAGTCGTTCAAGGTGACTCAATACGCCTGGCCGATTGCTTAATCCCAAACGGCCTCCACAGTATGACGAACTCATGAGTCAAGTATTCATTTTCACACAATACCGCAACTCCTTCCGTTTCGAAGGCGCACTTCATTCGTGTGCCAAAGAGAAACGGCCCATCTCTACAATGACCGCGAGCTGCGAATCGTAGATTTTCCACTCTCCCGTCGGCTCGTTGTGCGGAATGAATGCTGATATTGTGACTGGCAGCAGCATTGGCCTGGTCGGTTAGGTTTAGGAGCAAGTTCATGTGAAGATCCATGTCCACTGCAACTGCCGTCGCGTCATTGAGCCGGTGTTCCAGACCACCGTTCCGCATTCTCTTGTCACCTTACCGTTTTCACAAGCTCGCTGTCGGCATAACATTGAATTCATGCTTTCCGTCTCCGCACCCTGATCACCACATCCCTCGGCGGCGCACTATGATCACTAATACCATACCCTTTCGGTCTCTCCCCCAAACCCGCAATCTCATAATCCCTCGCAATAACAGCAAGCATCACGGTCAACATACGCGCCACGAAGAACCTGCCTGGACAACCATGCCTCCCATACCCGAAAGGCAGATAATCCGTCCCAATGGACACCAACTTCCTTGCCTTTTCTCGCCCATCTATCCCAGCAAAGTGGAATGGTCGGGACTCCTCTGGGGCTTCGTAGAGATCGGAATCCATGTGTATGCCCTCAGCTGAGAGACCGATGTAGATTCCTTTCGGGATGTGAGTACCGTCTGGTAGTGTGAGGTCTTCCTTTGCTACGACACGACGCAGCACGGCTTTGCGTGTTGTTTGATTTAGCCGCTGGGATTCGCGGATTGCGCTGTCGGCTAATTCGAGACGGAGAATATTCGCGCGGGTCCAGATTTCTGGAGGGCCGCGGAGGGCTTGTTCGGCTTCGTTGCGAAGGGCGGCAAGGATCTCAGCGTGGTTGCGGGAGGACAGGATGTCGAGGAGGGTGTTTGCGATGGCGAACGTCGAAGTGTGTAGAGGTGCGAACTCTGCTGATGCCAGCTGACCAGCAAGCGAATCGGCCATCATCTCGTCGTCAGGATGTTTGCCTCTGTCTGCCACTGCAAGCCAGTGCGCTAAGCTATTCTCGTCTCGCGACGGCTTCTCCGACTTTGTCTGTCTAATTAGTTGTCGCGCGTACGGTAAGAGGTAGCCATCTACCAGCCTGCTGAACCGCAAATGTACCGGCCAGGCTGACATGCGACCAAATACTGGGTGTGAAATCTCGGGGACTAGAAAGCGGATCAAGATACCCTGCGTTGCAAACGAGTTGACGTAGGTGCGTAGCGCGTCCAGAAAACCAGCGTCTCTGCAAGGCGGTCTCCCAAGGAATGCTCAATTCGCAGCTCGCGCCACAATGACCCAAATCGTCTCGTACAGGTTCACTGCCGTCCATTCTTCCTCGGCGTTGCCCCAGACGTCGTTCAACGCAGTGACTGTCTCGTCGTTCACCTGTGCATACAGGGTCTGCAGACGCACGATCATGGCTGTGCGTGCTGTGTTGGCATCGAGTGTGTCTCGGTGGAGCCTAGGATGCGAAAACGTGTGCTTTGAAAGGAAGTAAAGCTGACCCTCCCGTGCGCTCAGCCTATCTTCGGGCTGACCGTCCATCCACTGAGCGAACTCCGGAGGCACGATCACGTTTGGTATGAAGTTGTTGAAGTTCGGCACCGCAAAGGGTAGGCCTTGCTCATTGTATTGCGATCTCATGAGCTACAGTCACTTGCCCAGACTGCTCAACGTTGCGACAGACCTTGAAGTAGCCTTCTGCTAACATAGTTTTGCCTTGCCATAGCTCCTTGATGTGCGCAAGTCGGCGTGACACCGAGCTCTTCCCAGCACCAGTCCATACGAGGTCTCCCGGGAGTTGTCCGCTCGATGTCCGCCATCGTATCACACACCAGCACGCAACGAACACGTAGGGAGAGAGGGCAAGCGCGTAAGACAGGCTCATAGCAGCCAGTGTAGTCATGACAAGTGGTCGGACACGAGGAATTGCTGAAGAAAGAGGAATACGAACACTTTGAGAGCCTTACCACTCCGGATCATGTGGCGAACAATAGAACACCATCAAGCCGAAATCCTCTCTGCAAACACGCTACCGATGGCGATGTAGCATTGCCCAACAGGTGATCCAACACCTGCGATCAAGGATGAGCCGCGACCAAATATTGCTTTGTACAAGTGAGGAGCAGGGGCGAAGTGTCGTCTAGACGCGATCAGCCGCGTTATACATTGCTTGCGTATAGTAGCGTCGTCACATAGACCATCCAAGAAGCGAATCTGCCATTGGCTGTCTCGATGTTCTGCAGCTCCATGGCTGTCGTCGCGTCCTTGCATCGATCCTACAGTAGGATTGCGGTGAAAATCCTTCGCAGCATAGCTTGCGGTAGGTAGGATTCTGGGACTCGAGCAACTGATTCACGGCTGCCGCTGGTGACTAATGTCCCGGGAATAAAAGCTGTCGAGCAAGCAATAACGCCGACTTTACATTGTCGACAGTGACGATGTGGAAGACGATCCATGGGCAGCATGGCCCGGGGCAGAGGTGGACCCAGGTGAAATGGCTCATCACCAGTGGTGATGTACGGTTGGAGCACGACCTACGGCCCTTCTGACAAGACTAAGAGATGGATTGTGACATCGGTAAGAATCCTCATGACTCCCTATGACTATAGTCTACACGAAATTGTTGTCTCGACTCGAATGTCTGATCGAGTCGCATGGTCCTGCCAAGCACACGGCGGAAGCTAGTGGGACGAGCCTTCCTAATGACGTCCATCCAGCTGGAAGGCACGGAGGAACTTGTCACCGAAGAACCGAGGAGTGTGTACCTTACATATTGGAAGCTTGAGCAATGTCCTGCGCGTGCATTCGTGATACCACGTCGTACAAGATCACCCATAAGATCCGCGAATTGCTGTTGACTGGTCGCTGTGTCCAGTGACCGCGATCATGGCCGCTCAGCAGATCCAGATCGCGGAGACGATACGCGCCATGAAGCTTGCGTTCAAACGGAGACCGGATGGTAGGGCCTTGCCATTCGAGATGATAGAACAAAGCTGATGCGTCCAGACGCCGAGGACAGCGATGATCTGGCAACCTACACAAACCGAGGGAATAAGCTCAAGCGGCGAGCTCAATTCGTACGAGAAGGCCGTCTCGACAACACTGGCCGACTTGCCTACCGCAAGACGATCAATCATGCTGGCTACACGCGTCAGATCATTGCGAGCAAGCCTCCGCTACTGGATGATGACGGCGAGCTGCATTCACCTGGCTCGTCGGACGATGAGCACGAGCGACATCTGGAACCAGCTGAGGAGGATCCCTTCGGGCAGGTGCGGCTGGAGCAGTTGCTTAGGCCTATGACAGCGGCGCACGAGCTTGCAGAACATCCTGGACTGTGTGCTGCATACAAGAGCTCGGCGTTGACGCAGATGACTGAGGACGCGGCGGAAACGCTAAGGAGGGAAAGAGAGTATCTGCTAAGCGCGAAGCAGTTGCTGCGACGCTTCCGAGGCGAGCCAGACTGGGTGCCTTGCGGAACGTTCGAAGGTGAGCACGATGAGATGCTCCTACACGAACAGACTATGCAGAGTATGGACATCAGCGAAGATAGTGCCGCAAACGCGTCTGGCCCACGAAGTGTGCTGGCCGAGAGCAACGGCGAGTCTGGTCCCGATGTCGCGATGGATGATCATACTATACCCGGCGCGGCTGAGCTAAGCAATGGCGTCCACGCTATAGACATGGCGCAGTCAGACAAGGATGCAAACGGAGATGACGCGACAGTGGACGTGAAGGACATAGTAGTGGTGCCCATGCCGGGCGGCGATACTCCCAGTAGGCAAGTCGAGGACAATGCAATCGTGGAGAATGGCACAGTCACCAGCGAAGCTGTTGAAGATGGCTCTCTACTGGCAGTCTCCAATCCTACGCTGGACTCACTCCGGAGGTCCACTGATCGCGCAGATAGCGAGAACGGATCGCACTCAGGCTCAGGAAAGACACACGGCATGACGACACGAGCAAGAGCTCGCTCTCCTGATCTCACCCCGTCTCCATCGCCGACGCCAAGCGACTCTGCATCCGCGATTCCAGCGATACACCCCTGGTTCATCGCACCAGCCTCCAGCATACCGGACAGAGACCTCGGCCTACCCGCGAACGAAGCAGCAGAGACGCGCAAGATCCTTCTGCTGTACTGCCAGAAGCAAGAGCAAGTCATAAGATCACTAGAGACAATCTACTTCGGCTTGCAGAAAGCAGAGCGCCTGCGATTGTACGTGTATCGATCGGCCAAAGCCAGTGGACATGTGTTGGATGATGGGAAGGGCAATTGGAAGACCGAAATGAGCGATGGTGAGGACTGGTATGACCCCGATGAGTGGAATCTGGCGGCTTGGGAGCTGAAGGATGGCGTACTGGAGAAGGGCAAGGATGAGGTGGAGGATCCTGCTGAGGAGGAAGGACGGAGAGGTGGGCGACGAAGGAGAGTGGCAGGCGCGAAAGCTGGCTGAGACAGGATGACGCGATGAGAGGACTCGCTACGTGGAGATGCCATCACTATCATCAAAGATGCCCGATCCTGTATTGCACACGCCCAACACTGCAGAAGAGGATGCCAAGATCTCTGCTTTGGGTGGATGCAAAGCCAATCTGGGACTTCGTATGCAGCTGGTACAGTGCGCTATGCTTTCCACCATGCTTGCAATGATACGTGACCAGTGGTGCACCCCTGACGCCACTCTACGTGCCCTATACCGCCGGCTCGACAAGTGGGCCAGAGGAACTTTGCCCAACGCGCTGCGATGTCGTTTCGCTGGGGCTCAATTTCACCTTGCTCGTAGCGCCTGGCTACGGCCGCGATGCCGCCCATTCTCTTCAGCCGATCTCGTCCTGAGCATGTCCGACTCACGCGGCAGCACTCATGGCCTGGCTTCCCCCCTGGCCCATGCCGCCCGCACTCCCCGGCGCACTCGCCTCCTCCTTCCCCACCTTAGGCAACACCCCCTGCTTCACCCAAAGCTCAACAAGCGGCTGCATAGGCTCCACGTCCCTCTCCGCAAGCAACCCATACAACCGCCCCACGTTGACAAAATGCACAAAACACGTATTCAACTCCCTATACGCCCCAAGATCCCAAAACGCCAACCAGTGAGACCAGTACAAGTGCGCGTAGCAGCGGAACATCTGCTTATACATGTTCTTGAGCTCTGCTTCGTAGCGCTGCGGGAAGCCGGACGGTTTGCCGAGCCAGTAGGAGGGGTCTGAGGATTGTTGGGAGGGGGAGGGGATGGAGGGAGCCGTGGTAAAGGGGTCGACGGGGAAGAGGGTTGTGTCGAGGACTTTGCCGCCAACCCAGGTTTGGATGTGTTTTGTGTAGGTTGGGGCGGGGAGGGGCATGGGGTTGCGGTTCTGGTCGATCCAGGTGTACGATGCGCTGGAGTGGGAGTGAGTATGGATGTGACGAAGAGGAGGGGGTGATGGGCGCGACTTACGATCCGGCTGACATTGTGGGGCAGGACTGGTCGCTGCAGATTGATTTGCCACGCGTTGGGTCGACTTCTTGGACAATTTTGAGCATGCCGCCGAGCAGACGGTACTGTTCGGACACTGCACAGGGAGTTAATGGAGGTGTCCTGTGAGTGAAGTACCACGTTAACATACTCTGATGCGCCAACCATTCACCCTGCTCGACAAGCTGTGGCTTCATCGCTAATGTCATAAAGTTGCCACGCGCGATGAACCCCGAATGTTCCTCACGGAAGAAAAGCGGGATCTTGTGCGTCGGTACCTGGTTGGTCTGATGTGCTGAGTCGTTGTGCTGCATCGGGGCGGTCAACGATGGTGACGCAGGTCCGTTTGGCAATGGCGGCGGAATGAGCGAGGAGGGGCTGTATGTTGTGGGCGATGAAGTGTTGCTTCGATTCGGTGCTTGTGGTTGGTTTGAGCGTGTGGGGTTTGATCCTCGACCGAAGGCACGTCTGAGAGGTGGCAAGTATCAGTATGCTGCAGGTGCGGATGTCAAAGTGTACGTAGAAGGCGCGTTGAGCCAACGTCGACGCACGATCTCAATCAGTGGCAAACGTCGCGCGTAGAGCCCAGCGTGAATGCGTGTTGCGTGTTGTACTGTACTGCTGAGATCGGCTCCATGAAAGCCATTGCGGTCGTTGGCCATGGAGAAGCGTCGAGGCTCAGAGCTGTGTTGTAACGATTCCTAGTGAGGAATTCTTGCAGGAATGCTGTCCATGATTGCTCCGGATCATGAAGCAGTTTCGTTCTCCCGAGTGAAGGGAGCCCATCCAAAAGTGGCGGTGCTAATGCTACTACTTGGCCAACGCGGTGAAGAAGTCTCAATCGTAACATCGCTTCCAGTGTGATCTGGGTTGCCCGTGTCCAGAATCTGCCAAGATGGGAACCGAAAGAAATGGCGGCACTCACAAGTTGTTCATCCAGGAGGTCATGTTGGCGAGTCCTCGGATCCGGCAAGCGGTATTAAAGTATACCTATATGTGCCCTGCAGATCGCTCAGAAGCATGCGTCTTGTCCCATGAGTCTGCTCAGACTTGTCAAGGAATAAAGCGATCGGAATGTGGTTGCTTTCTGGATCAACGAGAGCAGGCCGCTGAGTGAAGTAAGAGACTGATACGGAGTATGGTGAAACAACTCATATGTCTGTGCAAAGGGGGCCAATTGGGCACTTCAGCCACAGCGGTCGAACTTCCGCCTTTTGGTGTGGCTGATCTAACTTTACCTCCGCGAAGCACATGCACGCGATTCCACTAGTACATACATTGTTCATTGAGTGCCACCAATTGCTCATGTCAAGTTCTGTACGCTCCTTCACTACTTGAACCGACCCTACTTGTCCCACTGTAAACACCCCTCATCCCCTCTCACAACCATCGATAGCGCACACACAATCCTCAGATCAGCCCAGCAGCGCAATGGCTTCAGCGGCCGCGGTAGGCGCGAACATCGCACAGGAGCCCGAGGGTCTCTACGAACGACAGAACGGTATCATCAGCGGAGTGGTCGCGCCAGGAGAGAAGCTCTTACCAGATGACGCGGACGAAGACGGACCCAATGTCGAAGCTGGCGTGCGGATAGGGAACGGCAAGACAGGGGGAGAGGAAGCCGAGGAAGGGCAGCCTAGCGGCCCTGCAGTCGAGGACTTGTTTGGCGACGACGAGAGCGAGAACGAGCTGCCGGATGCCCCTTTGTACGCGCTCACAGGACTGCGAAATACGGGATGATGTACTGACTTCACGGGTAGAGCAAAGCCGCGAGAGCTCGACGACAAGGAGCTCGACTCTGGCGACGATGAGGGCAGGAAGGATCGCGCTGTGGACGATGCTCAAGAGGATGTGGAGGAGGAAGAGGCAGCAGAGCCGGTCACATCACTCGACGTTGAGATGCCACGGCAAGTCGGCCCCGAGCCCAGCGATGGCGAGATGTACATCCTCAAGATCCCGCCCTTCATGGCTGTCGAGCCTCGAGCATGGCAGCCCGCCGAGTTCCAGCCACCAAGCGCCGACCACCACTCTACCACAGCTGGCCCGACCTTCTCCGCCTTCAACACAGCCATGACCACCCTACGATGGCGACGCTCCCCTTCAGACCGCTCTCAACTCCAATCCAACGCCCGCATAAATCGCTGGAGCGACGGCTCGCTTACCTTTCAACTAGCCTCAGATCCGACAACACAATACGACATGCCCAGTAACCCCCTGGCCCCTCCTCAAAGGAACCCTCTAATCCCCACCCCAACCTCCATATGCACCGACAGCAAGAAGTCCGGCCGCTCCAACACCGACTCCGCGAGCCTAGACGAACCCTACAACTCCAACAAAGACGCCCTAACCTACCTCGCAACTCCCTACCCCTCCAGCGAAACCGTCCGCATAACGCACAAGATCACCACAGCCCTCTCCATCGCCCAATCCTCGGCCATCACCGACGACGCAATCGAGCAACTGCAAAACTCCCTCGCAGCCGCCACAAATGCGACGAAAGTCCAAGGTGTAGGCGCACGGGAGCTGTTAACCGTAGACGAAGACCCCGAGCTCGAGCGGAAACGCCAAGAGCTCGCAGAACGGGACAAAATGCGCGCCAGGAAGCGGACAGAAGCCCAGCGCGAGCGCGAACTAGAGCGCTCCGACCGCGCGCTCGGCAAAGTCGGTCTTGGCTCCCGTAGCGCTGGCGGCGGGCTGAATGCGAGCATGCTGGAGGACGAAGAAGGGACATTCAGCTCTGCGAAGCGGGCTAAAGGGCCTGGCAAGCCGAGGGCGAAGAAACCGAGACGGCCGAACTCGGAGTATAGCAGTGACGAAGACTACGGGCGCAAAGGCTTCCAAGTGCGGCAAGAAGAATACGAATCCGACGATGGCTTTCTCGCACGCAGCGATGAGGAAGAGGAGGAAGGCGAGGAGGGCAGCGATGATGGGGAGGATCCGGATGATGGAATCGTAGAGGACAGGAGGAGGGAGAGGACGCCGAAGCGGGATCGGGATGTGGGTGGGGAGGAGGATGCGGAGGGGGAGGTGGAGGAGGATGGCGATGCGGATGCTGCGAAGGCTGCGGAGGGGCGGAAGAGGAGAAAGATTGTTGTTGATGATGAGGAAGAGGAGTAGTGACATATACGTGAGGCGGACGATAGCAAGCTGTGAAGATACTTCGACAGTGTGTGAACCTATACAACAAGCCTCCAGGCTCATACAACAAGGCACGACTTCAGCTAGAAGCACGCGCTATTGCTGACGTGGGAGGAGCAAGTCTTCCCGCGCCTTGCCCTGTCAAATTGCGATGCTTCGACTACCACGGTCTCCGACTCCGTCTCCGTCTCTTTCTGCACCAGGATCCACTGTGAACGAAATCATCGACTCCTGTTCAGGTATCTATTGCCACACTAAAGCAGCTTCGGCGGTCGGTTTGCTATATCCTTCGGATCCAGGACGGCCTGCAAGTCGACGATATCACTCCATCTCACAGCTCGCCGCACCGCTTCGTCTCGCGATGAGTATGGTACTTGCAAGGATCTCCTTTCCAGGGATCAAGGACTTCCGCACCGTAAATCAAACCTCCGGCCCTGTCCAATGCGGTCTCGACATCGCACAGGAAATCTTCAGGACCGTCGGCATCTTTGTGAGGGTCGAAGAGCCCAGTACCTAGACCTGGCAGGAAGGCGTGTCAGCTCAGTCGACACATCGCTTGCAGGACGAGCTCCTCTTTCCAGACATGGAAATCGACGATCAGTCTACTCATTCCGTCTCCCTGAGGCGTGCTCGCGTATAGATCGGCGGCCAGAGATGTTGGGTAGTATTCCTGATCATCCCGGCGCGTTAGTATTCCGAAAGACTTAACACATCACCAGAGTGCACTCACCGATCCGTCAACCTTCTCGATCATAGCATCCACGATAGCGTTCCCGAACTTCTCATCCCTCAAATCCACAGCCAGAAAATACGCGTTCGCCATCCGACCCCACTCGCAATCGACCCAGACAGCATCCTCAGCGCCCACTTCTTCTTCTTCGTTGGGTATACGCGTGCAGAGCTTGCCAGTGTATAGCCAGACGCGGTAGAGCTCAAAGGACTCGACCGAGTGGGCTTCGAGGTGAGCGAAGCCGTATTGATACAGCCCTCGCAATGCTATGATCGTGCTGGTGGGTAGGACGTCGTTGTGGATCGTGGTGAGGGTGCGATAAGGTCCCACGTAGAGGACGAGCATGTAGGTGCCCAGTCTGGGATTTATTAGCCGGCCGCGCCATTGAAGCTGGCCGTGATCGCAGGACTCACTTCGGCGCCTCATCGATCGAGAATCGACGCTGCGTTGCCGTGCTTTGGGGCTGTGTAGCCTTGCTGGAAGACTTCGATGGCTTCTGAAAGTTCTTGGTGGCGATCTCAACAGCGTCGTCGGTTCACGGAGGACTTGCGGCTGCGGCGCTGGGCAGGTGTAAAAGTTTTGGTACTTCTGCTGTTGGAAGTCAGCGCAGCTTTCACTAGTAGGAGCTCAGTACTCACCGATTGGGCAACGCAATCAGGCGTGGGCTTCTCCGCTGGCCCTTCTGAGGCGTCGCTTCTGGTTTTCGAGGCCTCACGACTTGCTTCAGGCGACCCATGGTTGCAGTGTATGGTCTTCATGGCGTTGAAGTCTTCCGCTGGGACAAGAAAGTCGACGTTGAAGTGAGGATTGAGTCATGTCGAAGTGGAAGTGAGCGCAGATCATCACGTGAAAGTATGCAGGCCACGCGAACCGCATACCACTGCTGTTGTCAAGCATGTGATAGCACCAGACTGGGACCTGTCCTTGCGCTTCCTTCATCGTGGTGAATGAACGCAATGATCTCTGCGACAGATCAGCAGTGTTGGAGAGTCTATACCATCTATGCAGTCTACTGTACTCTCGCTACTTCATCCCAGACTCACGAGGCGAAGATCTTCTCCAGCAAGTAAGTCCCAAAGATCCCCGTTCCCGGACTACCCACACACCTACTCAGCCGATTCCCAGCCTTCGCACTCAACCAAGCTCCATGATCACTCGAGATATCCTCCTCCAAATCCACCTCCCTCTTCTTCCTACTCCGTCGATCAATTACGCACATTCCCCTTGTCCACTGCCCCGAGGTCTCGACCCGAATGTCCTCGTCCCTCACCAGCTCCCACTTGGGATCCAGTTGCGTGATACAGTACCAGATTGTCATTGGGTCATGCAGGTGTAGCCCTACTGCGTCGCCTGTAACGTCGTCTTGCAGCGACTCGACTTTGTGGAAGGTGGAGTTCAGCCAGGCCGAGACCCATTCTGCTAGTGGCGAGCCGGCTGAGATGAGAGGTGCGGTATGGGATTGGAACTCGCCTCGCGATATTTCATGTTGTTGCGTGATGTCTAGGGGAAACAGCGTGACGTTCAATTGTTTCGACAGCTTGGCGGGGTAAGGTTGAAGATAGGGTGGCGGTGCGTGATCTGTTTGTCGTCCAGCAGGCGTCGGTGGAACGGGAGGCATGGTAGAGTGTGGACTCGGGGATGTCAGGGCGTAGACGCGGGCTGCTGCGACGGTATCGGCGAAGGTGTTGAATTCAGCGACGGGGGTGACCTGGTTTCTGAGGGTCAGCGCGGTACGGATAGGTCCAGGAGCGTGCTTAAAAAGGCGGAAGCGCGGCTCTGGAATGTGGAGGCTGGACTTGGATGGACGGGTGGTGGCTGTACATTTCCTACTTCGTAAAGGTTGCCACCCATTACCACGACCTCCTTCACTCGTAGGAAGGTCTCTGCATCCTCGGCTGCGGCGATCGCCAGGTTGGTCAAGGGACCGACAGCAACTATAGTGATGGTGTTTGGTTCGTTCTCGCGGAGCAGCCGTAAGATCTCCAGATGAGCGGGCACTTGTGAAGGAGTGAACAGAGCCGGACTTTCCAACTCTTTGCGGAGCTCGTCGATCTCGGGATCCTTGGGCGCCTTCGTGATGTCGAACAATTCCTTCCAGGTGTCTGCAGGCGACAGGTGAGGATGCTGTGTTAGTGTCAGCATCCTAGACAGGCGACATCCGTCGATCCGCACGTACAGAGTCCGAGATGCCTCCCAGACCATCATTTCCATCTATGCTGGAGTTAGCAATGATCATGTCGCCAGAGGGTTCTTTTATATCTACGGAAGTAGTCTGCCATGAGCTTCGTGTCCAATAGAGGATGCTCGGGTCCAACAGAGACGATGGGTTTCGTCTTCAGCAATGTCTCGAAGCCGACCTTACGGCCATTGGCTTTCCGCCACTCGATCTCCTTCTCGATGTGGTAGAACAGCGAGACGACATTGCGTAGACAGCTTTCTAGTTCGACGTTGCCGTATGTGGCAGAGACCATTAGCACCTCTAAGTCCTCAGGTGATGCTGCAAATGCTAGCAGCATTGCGAGTGTGTCATCGCATCCCTTTTCGAAAGTCAGCAGATATCCAGTTCATGACGGTAGAAGCAGCCGAACCGGATCTGTGTCGATGATGACCTTGCGAGGCGCCATTTTCCGAGCGATCAATATTGAGAAAAAGTACTATGTGTTCAATTCTAGACTGATCAAGTGCTGTTGCTTGTGCAATGATCGCAATCGATGTACCTCAAGGCGCACTGAGTGCAGAGCGTCGAGATCGATGACGAAGTCGATCAGGAAGATATATGGACAAATTCGAGACAATACTCAACCGCTTATCAAGTACACCGCCAGGGCGTACAGATCGTCGAAACACCCACATCCCGTGGTGTTGGCTTCGATGAAGTCCCCGCCAAGCACCGACGCGAGTCAGCGAGCAAAACCTCAAAACCTCAGCAACCGATTCGATCTTTTTCTCTTCTTTCTCTACAATGTCTAATCAGGCCACTATTAGAGTCTCGGTTCAAACGATCAGTGTTTGAGCAGGGTATAAGGCCCCTTTTCACGTGCTCCCGTGCGCCTAAGAGCGAATACTTCCGCCCTCGTTCAACTCTGGCCTTGATTTCTATGGACTGAGGTAGAATTGTTGGGTGGTACAGACTTTGTACATATCTCTACCCATGTGACGACTTGGCCGTTGGATCCAGCAGGCGAAATGTAGTTGGGCTGAGATGCCTGGATCACTGGCCTTGGGCTCGTTGCCGCATCTTCAGGCTGATGTAAAAGTTAGACCGCTGCACAGTAAGAGTCTGGATAGAGACTGAACGTCACCGAAGCAAGTTGGCTTTTGGACAGCTAACAGTCGACGCCTCGTCGCCATTGCGCTGGTAGAAGAGGTTGCAGCACTCATACAGCGCGTCGACCTGGCACAGCGAAGTTCAGTTCAATATCAAATCGAGAGCATCACTCGGCTGCGCAGGACTGACCTGCATCTGGCACTTCGACTCATCGTAGCCATTCCGTTGTATGCATGCTATAGTATCGTACTCTGTCAGCTGGATCAAATATTGCCGCAAGCTGCCTTCACTGACCTTGAATGGCACATGCTCGTGGGTGACAAGGCGGGTCAAACTTCACATCCTTTTCCAGAGTGCTCTGCCATCAATCAATCAATCAGCACTACTGGCTCGCTCACGTAACACACAGCCTTCTCACCATACTGCTGCCTCACTCAACACTTCTTGTTACTTCTCGCAGTAAACTCGTGACTTCACGTGCATTCTCGTCGTGCCTTTTGAGTACGAGAAGCCTTCACGTCATCTTTGTAGGTCTTGGCAGTCGCAACCGCGGCACCACTTCACCTTCGTCTTGATCGCAACACTCCTTGCCACACTCACGGTAAGACGAACTACACACTCCAATACATAGGGACGAAGGTAAGCTACTCCCACACAAGTTTACAGAAGCGTGTAGTCTTGCCTCACGAACAAGGCAACCGCGACTGTGCCACCAAAGCTAATCCTCACTCGTTGACAAAAGGCGTCCTTCACTCTCACTTCCCGACCACTTCATACCACAACACCAACCCCGTGCGATCACGCGCCAGTCTTAGTCAGCCACGAGCAACTGTAAAGCACATTCCGCTGCCTAATCAGTCTCCTCGAGCACCACAACCTCCTCCAACAACCAAACACCCCACCAACAAACCACTCCATGTCCGACGCCCCTCCATCCCCCGGCGGCGAAGAGGCCCCACCAGCCCAGTCCGAGCACCTCAATATCAAAGTTACCGACAGCAACAACGAAGTCTTCTTCAAGATCAAGCGCACGACACAGTTGAAGAAGCTGATGGATGCCTTCTGCGAGCGTCAGGGCAAGAGCATGCAGAGTGTTAGGTTCCTGTTTGATGGGACTAGGGTGATGCCGGATGATAATCCGCAGAGTGTGAGTTGGCCTGAGCGGGACTGTAGGGCGCTATGATCGGTGTGCTGACCCTTCGTTGTAGCTCGACATGCAGGATGGCGATACGTTGGAGGTGCATCAGGAGCAGATCGGAGGCGCTTGGTGAGCGAAGGAGCCTATGGTGATGAGAAACGCGGGAGCCGATCGAGATGGAGACCTCGGGGTGTGAACGGGATACGACATATCACATGACATGAGTGGATGCGTGAGGAGCGCAGGTGGCGAAGTTGAAGTGGCCTGGTGTTGGAAGCGGTCTCGTGGTAGGCAGCGTCGACTTTACAGTCTGCCAGCCTGCTGAGCAAGGCGCCTGCACAGCTTCGACATACTTATGGATTAGCTTGGCGTCCCGTCAGGTAGTGTACTTGGTTTTGCTTGAGACTTGTTCATTTACTCACACCTTGTTTTGGCGACCACGCTGGATCTGAGAGTTGCGCCGCTAGTTCCTAGCGGCCCCAGCTGGCCTCAAGCTTTCTGGTCGCATCATAAATAGCACTTTGATTCGTCTACTCGGACTTGCAATTTATGTTTGAAAGTATGTACACATGACCGTCTACCAATCTATCACCTCACCGACTCCCCCCAGCCAATTTCACCACCCTCTTCGCCGCCTCTTCAAACCCATCAAAAGCATCCAACCCCAACCCACTCTCCGCAATCCTCTTCTGCCCAACCTCCTCATTCGTCCCCCGAATCCTCACAACAACAGGCACACCCTTCATATCGACCTCCTTGAAAGCCAGCAAAACCCCATCAGCAATCATGCCGCCATCCGTCAGGCCGCCGAAAATGTTGACGAAAATGACTTTGACGCGAGGGTCTCGCAGGATGAGCTCGAAAGACTTCTTGACGGTATCGGCTGTGGCTTTGCCGCCTGTGTCGAGGAAATTTGTGGCGCGACCGCCGTATTGGCGGAGCGCGTCGACTGTGTTCATCGCGAGCCCGGCGCCGTTGACGAGCGTGCCGATATTGGCTTCTGGGTCTTCTAGCTTGACGTAGACGATTCCATCTTTCTCGGCTTCGACTTCTTCGGCCTGCTCGGTCTCCTTTTGCCGTAGCGCGAAGATATCTTCTTGTCGCTTCAGCGACTTGAAAGCCGAGTCGTCGAATTGTAGGAGGAAGGAAGGTTGGTGGAGTTGAATGTTGCCTTCCGAGGTCAAAGAGATGGAGGACGCGAGCGTGACGGCTTCTTTGTCTTTGTACATCTTCGCTAGGGTTTGCAGGAGTGAGGCGATCTGGGTCTTAGCTTGGGGAGGCGCGGAGGAGAGCTGCATGTGCTGGACTGCAGCGTCTACTGTTGACCGCGTGGGACCTTCGAGCCAGGAGTAGGGAAAACGTTTTATGCGGTCGCGGAGCTGCGTGGGGTCTGAAGTCGGGGCTGTGGCGAGGGCGGGCTGTCGTTCTGTACGGTCGACTGTGACGGAGAGGTAGAAGCCGTCTTCAGGTGCAGCTTCCGTGGAGATGGATACGCCATGGACTTCGTCGAGATACGGCTTGAGTACGCCTGGACCTTGGTCGGCTTTCAGGACTAGGTTTCGACGCTGGTGCTGAGCGGCTCGAGCCCGGCGCTGCATCTCTGCCAGCGGCCTCGCACTGCCAGTGTGGTAGCTCCGCTTCTGACTCGCAGAATCCTGCTGGATCTTCTTCGGATCTCGCCCCGTCTTCGCCAGCAGCGACTTCATCGTCTCACCGAAGTTCTCGGGGTGCTCTACCATTGTCACCCCGACGTCTTGCAGTATCTTGTACTTTTCAGTTGCAGTACGCTCTCCACGTGCCGTCCATGCACCGGCATGACCCATGATCTTGCCCGATGGAGATGTAGTGCCTCCCAGGATCGCCGCGATGGGTTTCGGATTGCGCTCTCGTGCGTGGTACTCTTTGATCCACTCTGCTGCATCGACTTCGGCTCGCCCACCAATCTCGCCGATCAGGATGATTCCCTCGGTCTCTGGATCTGACTCGAAGACCTTGAGTGAGTCTACAAGGTTCGTGCCAGCTATGATGTCTCCGCCCATGCCGATGCATAAACTCTGGCCTAGTCCAGCACGCGTGACTGATGCGACAGCTTCGTACGACAGTGTGCCGGACTTTGCAGCGATGCCGATGTGACCCGGTGCGAATGTGGGAAGCGGCTGGAATCCAATGCGACAGTAGCCGATGGGAGCAATTATGCCAGGTGCATTCGCGCCTACTAGTCTCGACTTGGACTGAGTCTTGAGGATGCTTGTGACCTGCTGTTGGTTAGTCAAATATTTCTCATCGCTCGCTGGAGTAAGCCTACCCTCATGATATCGTGGAGTGGAATGTGCTCAGCGACTGCCACAATCAATGGGATCTCCGCCTCGATCGCATCCTCGATCGCCTTCGCGCACTGCGGTGCAGCGACGAAGACAGCGGTGGCATCTGGCTTCAGCTGCTCTTTCGCCTTGCGCAAGTTCGGGAGAAGGGGTAGGCCCAGGTGCTCGCCTTCTTTGCCAGGCGTGACGCCGCCCACGATGTTCGTGCCATAGGCTATGCTATCCCTGGCATTGCCTGTTGCCACTCGGCCGGTGAAGCCCTGGTATATGACGCGAGTATGCTTCCCTATCCGAAGGTTCTGGACCGTATCGTCGTAGTTGCTTCGGGCAGACGACGAGGAGAATGCCCTTTTGGCGGTGATGCCGTTCCTCCTACAGCAAAGAGAGGAGAGAGCCTCGCCGCCACGGATGGCAGCCATTGAATCACAAAAGAGAAAGATGAGGGAAGACGGACACTTACCTCAAATAATGCCAGTGAAGAGCGCATGTGTACTTTCCCATGTTCTTATTCCCGGATGTGACATGTGCTGTTGATCGGTCTGGAGCTTGACCATGCAAGCCTCCATCCTCACAGACCACCTCCGAGATCGCTGTGGGGAAGAGTCTAACCTGTTCCTGGCGGCCTGCAGCGATTATTGCCGGAGGACTTCGCCTTTGACATACTGATGGGAAGTCTCAACAACACTGTGAGCATGGTCCTTGTCAAGACAGTCTGTTGCAACACATTATTATGGGCTTCCAACTTGATCGCTACTGTAGCGTAGCTATCGGGCAGTTGTGCTTTCGCCCTGACGTCAGGCCATCAAGGTTCGCGGCTCTCCACACGCGGGACGCATCTGTGGGGTAAATGTAAGTGAAGGAACATCTCTCAAGGTTTATAATATTCGACATCTCTTCCAAGGAAGACCGTCCGCTCGACTAGGAAGCAAGCGTCATCTTGGAGTCTAGAGTTTAGCCGTCATGACTTCTGCATCTGCTCGTACCTTGGCCACCTCGCTGGACAAGCTGTCGATCGATAAGAGAACCGGTGCGTCCTCGGCGCGGGCAAAACCCGAGCCTGTAGAGACCTGGGAAGACGAGGAAAATTCAGATACGGAATCGCAGCCGGCATCTAAGCCACGACCGATCGCAATACAGCGGACTGGCTCAATGAATCTCCCGAACCCTCCGCCTCCAACGCCATCATCGCCCAGTATGCTCACGAAGTCTATTGGCTTCTCGTCCGCGTACCAGACTCTACCTCCGTACGGCATGGCCAACAGCGTAGGCGATGCACGATCTCCGCCGAGTAGTCGACGGGGCGGAGAAGAAGATAGACGACCCGAGAAGACTACCTCCACGGCGAGCAGACTGATAGCTGCTGGTGTCGGCCAGGCACCTCCAAAGCGGACGAAAGAGCAAAAAGAGTATGATCAGGCTATGAAGGTGCAGGAGAAGAAGAAGCGCGATGCTGCGAAGGAAAATGAGGAGAGGAGAAAGAGGGAGCTGGAACACGCCAGGAAGGCGATGTGGGATGATTGAGTGAACTAATCCACATCAAATCCACGTCCGACTGTTATCCATCAATCTCTGAGGTTTGGAACGGGAGTGCTACATAACAGACAGCACCAGGTTCGTTTGAGTAGCGTTTGATCTCCACAAGGTCGCTGGGTAGAAGTGACGACTATGGGTCGTGCCTTCCTCAGCAGTGAATCCTTCTCTTTCCACAATTTCCTCTGCAGCTGGATCACTTCTCTGAGACTACTTCATCATCTGCTGAATATAACACATCGCGACTTCACAAGAACGTCCATCAGTCGTAGTTTACTCTCTGCAGTCACCTGCACGAAGGACATACAGCAAGTTCGGTTCGCGCACACCTGGAGTGATACCACTCACCCTTGACAGTACCCACGATGCTGAATATGGGATCACCGACTGGTCATCGATGACTCCCGCCATTGCATCAACAATGGCATCTACCAACCATGCGCAGCTCTTTTGGCCTGCGCCGAACACAAAGGCGAGCAATACAACCACAGCGCTGCAACCACAATCGCGCCGTCTGAGCCTCGCGCCTGAACTACGCACCAAGATCTTCGAGTACGCAGTCGAAGCATCAGATCCCATCGTCATCATTGTCATCGCCCAGAACTTCAAAACAACGAGCGGAAGAAAGCGAGTTCGGTACTCCCTACGCCCGAATCATTCTCTCTTCACGGTCTCGAAGCAAACCGGATCCGCGGCGCGGAGAATCTACTGGACGCAGAACACCTTCTTTTTCAACGATCTTGCGCTGAACTATAAATCAATAAAGGCGTTCAACTACATCACCATGCCTTTCGACAAATACCTGAGCAAAGTTGCTCTCAGTCGCACCGTTCGCGTCCCAGTGTTGACACAAACTGGAGTCACGAGCATCCTGATCTTCCCGCCACACTACCTCTAATTCCAGATCCTCCGAAAGGATGGCGCTCTCAGCATCACGCCGATCCCGGACAAAGCCTTTCTGTCTCTGACCGACAGCACTGCTCCCACTGAAGCAGCACCTTGTCTGTGCAATCTGCGATGCCATCTCGACACCATCGAAGGACTCCCGCTTATAGTCGCCATGGGAAATCTGGTGGCGTACATGACCGAGATATCGAAGCAGCAGTCTCGCGTCGCGTGGGGCCAATCGTACTGGTGCAGGACGTGCAGTGGAGTGACCGTGTTGTGCTGCATTTGAAATGGGTCGAGGTTCGCGCTGAATAGGATTTTGGGAACAGGGAAAAGGGGTGGGGTTGGAAATAAATTCGGCGGCGGTTGTACGGAGAGCAAAGCTTGTGTACACGTTTCACGGATACATTTCATCACCTTGCGTTTTTCAAAAACTCCAAATACCTGGTAATGCTGCACAACTCGTGACCGTGATAGCGAGCCGATGGCCATCCTTTCCCACGAGAGACTGCGGACACGAAGGCGAGAATAACTGACTCCCGAGCAACCAGAGTCTCCGAGACGCTTCGCTTCAAATTGGCCATCATCAGGGCCATCACACGAGCAGAGGAAAGTGTCAACAGCTGCGGTGAGAGGAGCAGGACGTATATACATCTAGCTATTGAACACTCTACAGTGCCCGACATGAGTCCTCGCACTTCACAGCATCGAGTGTGAATGCTAATCGCAAGTCCAAGCAGCTCGAGCTCTTGGCATATGCGAGAAGACGCAGGGAGGCGCTAGCTTCTGTATATCCACGTCAGCGGCCACTCGTAGTCAGACACGGAATCTAGGAATGTGGGTCTGGGTGTAGTGTTCAGCTCTCCAAGGTGATTGGGTTGTATCGTCAATGCGTTGGCTCGGAAAGAACACAGCGAAATCATTGATGTTCATCAGGTGATAGGGAAGGTGGGTATTAGGGCAGGACGTACATTTGTGACTTATACAAGCAGCAAGAGAAACAGCATAACCTCTACCGCTGTTTTCCGATCACTTCCCACTCAAGCCGCTGCGGCCATATTGCGAATCAGCGTCGAATACCGGGTGCATTGCTGTGTTGAACAGCAAAGTCGCTCAATATTTGATACATTTCTGGCCTTGAGTCTGCTGACTAAGGCCTTACGACACAAGATGTTTCGATATCAGCCGCCGCGTAGTTGATAGCAGGGTGACGATATGCCTTGACCCAGTGTGGAAAGTGCGAGTCTGTGGCAGATTGTCAGCCTAGGCTCTCACCAGATATTTGCTGTCTTGACATCAAGGCCACCCTCTGCGATCAGGCTCATTAAATCAGAATTTTCAGTGTTGTACGTTCATCACGTCTGCAGTCGTTTACACTGCAGTCCGTTCAAACAGTGTGAATAAGTTGTTCATCATTGCAGAGTCCAGGGGAAATGGAAGATGGCTGCTCACCTGTTGTCGAGTCCACAGACCGCATCGGCATCGCTAGCCTTGGTGCCGGCGTAGGCCTATTTCCATGATGTCAGCACTGCGGTTGCTTTGGTGATGACTTCTAAGCAGCGGCAGAGCGTGTGGCGATCAGGAACGCTTTCTCAACTTTTCTCCTCCCGATCGAGGACCCACAAGGATTTGTACGTCCTTGCTTTTGGCGGGAACCGATCGAGAGGCGAGTCTGTCCGCCCGTGGCGTTGGTATGCTCATCTTGTAATGCTGGAAATGACGATGGGATGACTGTACCTGCAGAGCTGGTCAGTGCTTGTTCCCTGTGTGCAGTCGCAAGGCGTGAGTGTAAGTTGTGTCCAGTCAGACAAGGCTGAAACTTAATTTGACAATATCTACAGGAATCTTCAGATCGAGGAATGCCTTTCCATAAATGTCACAGTATCATCACGGAAGATGGTGAGGGGAGAGCGGAGGTACTCACATACCTTTAGATACGCTTCATCGGCATCGTCGTCGGAGGCTAGATGAGCGCATGACCAGTTTTAGCCAGCTGGATGAAGCCAAGATCGTGAAGGACAAGAATGTCGACGACCGTGAGATTCTAAATGCCGCGCAAGTCAGCGCAGGTCCAAGAGATGCTATTGACCAAGATGTCGTGGTGTTCGCTCGAAGTCAGAGTAATTCTAGAGTTTAGTGTAGTCCTGCACGGTGCTATAGGATTTGGATTGTTCGTATAGATGCATCCTTGAGCGATCGTCTGGGAGGGGGCGAGGAAGCATTACCTGCAAAGTTGTATGCATGTCGATGTTTGGTTTGATGTGCTCAAGTCGAGCACACCATCGAAGCTTTCATGGAGCGTTGCCGCGTCTCGATGCACTGCACATGACCCGGCTGCGCAGATAGCGCATCTCGGACAACCCCGTTGTTGACTCTGAGCTTGAAACTCTGGTGTTGCAAATCGAGTGGTATGTGTATGGAAGAAGGACGCATTAAGTGAAGTTGTAGAGATAATTCCGTCGGAGGTTCGGGAAAGGCAAAGTGGCTTGGCACTGAGATCACGTGTCGCGCGTCTCACACGCGACTCCCATCTCCACTTCAACGATCGCACAACCACAACACTTCCACCACGCGTGGTGTTGTTCTAGAACACCTCCAAGCGTGCACAAGTCACCGCACTCACAAGAGCGATGGACTCGACCGTCATGGACGGCGAGGCGGAGGGAGAGCGGGCGCCACTCTTCGAAGGCGTCCACTTCGCAGTCATCCCAGGCGAGAAGGTAAATGTGCGGAACATTGTCACTACGCTGGAGGCAGAAGGCGGGACACATCACACTCTCAACGCGAACCAGACGATAGATGATCTGGCCGGCCTCACGCACATCATCAGCTCACATGTCGACTTTCCGGAATTCCCAGACGCCGTCGACATGAACATCGACGTGGTGAAGCCTGCGTGGATCGATACGAGCGTGAGACGTGGCAAGCCGGCGAACGCCAGACCATACAACCCGGATCCAGCACAGATCTTCAGCGATCTCGTAGTGACTGCCGGCAACCTACCAGACGGCGACGTTGAGAGCATATGGGCTGGGGTGATAGCTCTCGGGGGCCAGTGGTCAGGTCCACTCACCAAGATCACCACACACATCGTTACGAACGACTTGAACGATCCCAAGTGCAAGATGGTTCAGGAGAGGCAGATGAAAACGTTGATGGTCCTGCCTCACTGGTTCGATACCTGCCTTCGCCTGGGCAAGAAGATAAACGAGCGACCCTACAAATTCCCCAATCCGGATTACCTCGATCACACCATTGACTGGGTGCCAAAAGCAGAGCCATCACCTTGGCTGGAGGGTGCAACGACGGATCGTCATTCGCATACACCCGAAAGCTCGCCTAGTCCATCGCCCAGCGAGAATCGGAAGAACCTCAACGTCTTCATGAGCAAGACTGTATATTTCGCCAAGGACCTGGAGCTGTCTACAAACCTACGTAGCGTTCTTTGCGAACTCATTCAGACAGGCGGTGGTCTGGTCACGAAAGATGCCGTGGTGGCGGACATCTACATCGGACGATATCGAGACGGATCGGAGTACGTCAGTGCATCTCGTGCGCGCAAGACGGTCGCCAGCCTGGCCTGGCTGTACCACGTCATCCAAGTTAGTCGCTGGAAGGACCCTACGACCAGGCTGCTGCACTATCCGGTGCCACGCAACGGCATACCTGGCTTCGGTAACATGGTCATCAGCGTGTCCAACTACTCCGGCGAGTCGCGTGTCTACCTGGAGAACCTCGTCAAGTACTGCGGCGCCGAGTTCACCAAGACAATGAAGCATACAAACACCCACCTGATTACTGCTCACAAGCGCAGCGAGAAAGTCGAGGCTGCAGAGGAGTGGAATATCAATATCATCAATCATCTCTGGCTTGAAGAATGCCACGCCAAGTGCATGGTCATGCCTTTAAGCAACCCAAAGTACACTGTATTCCCGACGCGCACTAATCTCGGCGAATTGTGCGGACAGATGTCGCTGGACATGGATCGGCTAGAGAGGGCTTACTTCAGAGCTCCTCCATCGCCAGCCAAGGCTCCTTCACCCAAGATCTCGAAACGAAAGTCAGTGCCGCAGTCGAGTGTTCCTACCGGAAGGCGCTCAGTCGAGTATGTCGCGGTGCCTGAGCCCACTCCAATCGCAGAAGACCTCGAGACCGAGGCAGAAGAGGAGGCAGAAGAGGAGGCAGAAGAGGAAGAGGAGCCAGAGCCAATCATTGCAGAGAAGAAGCCTCGCGGCAGACCACGCAAGTCCTCACTCACAGCAGCCACACCCCGCAACGTCATTGATGGCAAGGAGAATGAGTCGCCCATGTCTCGAGGCACAGGCACGGGCGGCAGAGCGGCGAAGCAAAAAGCACACACTCTGATCGGAAGCGCTGTACAAGATGCGAATCTGTACTCGAAGGAGATTAAGCGCAAAGGCGGTGTCATCTACGGCGGCCGTCGCTCAGATCATCCCGAGGAGTTCAGCTCTCCTGTGCCGGAAGCAGCCCGCAAGTCCAAGAAGCGGCCAAGCGAAGAAGGCACGTACGACGTCACAGCACAAGGCAGCGATTTGAGTGATGGTGAGACACAGAAGCCTGGTAAGAAGCTGAAAACCTCCAAGACTAGCATTCGCGGAGATCAGCCCATGTTACCGCCAGTGGTACACCGGATGATGGTGACTGGCGATGAACGCTGGGTCAACAAGCCTCGCGTGGAGGATGCAGATCGCATCAAGCTTCGGCAGGTTGGCGTACTGCTTATGCAAGACCCGAAAGAGATCACCGTTCTCGTAGCGAAGAAGATCCTGCGTACCCCGAAGTTCGTCTGCGCACTGGCTTGGGCACCGATGGTAGTCGACACGAAGTACCTAGACGCTGCACTGAAGGGCAAGCTGATCGATAATCCGAGCACACTCTCGGATCGCGACGCAGAGGAGCGGCTGGGGTTCAAGCTCGTCGAAGCCCTTGACCGAGCTCGCATCAACAATCGCCAGCTGCTCCGAGGCTGGAAAATCTACGTCAGCCGCGACATCTCCGGCACCTTCGACACGTTCAAGACCATCATCACGGTCAACGGCGGTGCTGCGTATGCTTTCAATGGCCGCACTGGCTTGCACATCGAGGGTCGCGCCGTAGACAATGAAGATGCTGGACCTGAGAAGCAGCATCAGGGAGGTGAAGAGGAGTACGACTCCGTGTATCTCGTCTCTGGCACAACTGCCGGGGAGCAGAAGCTGTGGCCTGGGTTCCGCGACCAGGTCGTCAAGGCTGGCTTCCAGCCGAGAATCGTTCGCTCGGATTGGCTGCTCAATGCTGCGATGAGCCAGCAGGTGTCCTGGAAGGAGTCGTGGGCGCTGAGCGAAGGTGCGAAGTAAGGTTTGCTGATCATGACTGACGAGCGGTGTATGGCTTTTGTGGCTCTTGATGAGCATTCCAGCAGCGAATGCGGCAGATGCGTGCGCGCCTCCCAACATCGCTTCAGCGTCGGCGCAGGCAGGCAAATAGCTCCTTGCATCATTGTACATTTCAATCATCCAACCTGACTCCCTCTTTTCACCCCTCCACTTTCACATCCTTCAACCCCTCCACAACAGCATCAACCCCATCCTCCTCCTCGTCATCATCCTCCACAACTTTCCCAACCAACCCCTGCTCCCAAAGCTGCTTCCCCGTCAATTTCTTCTCCTCCACGCGCCCCCGTTTCTTCTTCTCCTCAGCCTCAACCTCCAGCACCCTCCTCACCTTAGCCTCCTCAATCTCTCTCTTGAACCCATCACTCCACTGCAGAAAGCTCTCCCGTGTAACTTTTTCGCCCTCGAATTTGCGGTTCTCCTCGGCCTCTGCCTGCCGCTTCACGGCTTCGTGTTTCGATTCTTCGGCGTGCTGGCGCGAGGTGATGAGCGCTTCGGCGCTGTCTTTGAGGGAGGAGTAGAGGGTGAAGATCATGGCCATGCCTAGGTTCTCTTCTATCACCGGCTCTAGCGCCTCTAGCAGCCGTGTCTTGTCCTCGTGGACATCTAGGTGGGGGTGTTTTGACGCATTTGGAGGTTGGGAGATGTCGAGACCAGGCGCGATGTCAGGGTATGTCGGGGGATACTTGACGTTCAGGAGTAGTGTTGGAGGTGGTGTATCGTCGCCGGGCTGTGGAGTGATGTCTAGGAGCATGGAGATGCGGTAGGAGGACTCGTCGACATCCGTGATTTCGTCGGGGAAGATGGAGGACAGAACTTCGCGCTCCTCGACTTGGTCTTCGAGACCCATGGTTGCGGTAGAGACTGTGTGGAGTGAGTCGCACAAGTTGAGTAACTACTGTCGGGTTCTGTAACGCCATCAGCTGCAACATTCCCCGCTGTGGTATTTCGCATACAAATCGCTCGGCTAAACTTTCCTTGCGCGTGAAGTAAGGGTCCAAGAAATTTCCTATGCTCCTCTGCGTTTGCGATTTCACGCTCACACTGGGTACTAAACCTCTCGCCACACTGTCTGGCATTCAACAACATCATGGCCAAGACGAAGCCCAGCAAGGCTGATAAGCAGATCAAGAAGCAATCGAAGCCTACTACCAATGGCCATACCACTGAAATGCCAGAGGAACTTTACGCCTCGGCATTGACTCTAGTCGAGACCTCGCAACCTCAGGAAGCACTTGAGCAAGCGAAGAAACTATGGCTCGCAGTCCAGGATCAGTCTACGGCAGCCATGCTTCCCTCACTCAATCTGCTGGGCGAAATCTCAGTTGAGCTAGGCGAGATTGATGAGGCACGCACCTACTTCGAGAAGGCCGCCACGCTTGACCCGGAGGGCACAGTCGAAGGTCCTCTAGGTGGTGGAGCCGAGAAATTCCTCTGGCTCGCACAGCTGAACGAGGAAGGCGGCCAGCAAAGTGTGCACTGGTTCGAGAAAGGTGTGCAGGCACTGCAGCGTGAGATCGCTGCTCTGGAGTCTGGTCAGGATGTTGGGCTTAGCGAAGAGGAGCTTCTCATTTTTCGAGTGGAGAAGAAGCGCAAGCTCGCTAAAGCTCTTTGCGGGATCGTAGAGGTCTACATGACTGATCTCTCATGGGAGGACGATGCAGAGGCGAGATGCGAATCGCTCGTCACGCAGGCTATGACTGTGGAAGACGAGACGAGCCCGGAGATCTTGCAAACATTGGCTTCTGTGAGACTGTCGCAGGAAAGAAAGGAGGACGCGCAGGCTGCATTGAAGCGATCTATGGCTGTCTGGGAGGACCTTGAGCCCGAAGATCCGGAAGTGCCTGACTTCGCTTGTCGGATCTCATTGACTCGACTACTGATGGAGGCAGAGCTGGAGAGTGATGCAATGGATGTGTTGGAGCGACTCGTGCAGGAAGACGATCAGAGTGTCGAGGCGTGGTATCTCGGTGGTTGGTGTCAGCATCTTGTAGCAGGTAAGATTCACGCGGAAGGAACCAATGGCAACACGAATGGCGACGTAGACGCAAACGGAACATCTAAGGGGTCCAGTCTGCTCAGAGGCAGCAGGCGATGGCTGTCGAGGTCCCTGGAGCTGCACGACACGCTCGACTACGAAGACGAACGCCTAAAGCAGCATGCAGAAGAGCTCGTTCAAGAGCTCGAAGCGACTCTGGGGCCTCAAGTGGAAGGTGACGATGGAGATGAATCTGGGGAGGAGTGGAGCGGCATCGAAAACGACTCCGACGCTCAAGACGGTGCAGATGATGTTGAGATGGAGGACTCGTGACGAGTATCTCCTCTACAATCCGCGCCACTCGCCGGATGTGTAGCTGCGGCCAACTTTGTCACTTGACTGGAAGTCTCCGATCGACACAATCGATAATTTCACGGCGAAGCTGCCTCTCGCGCAGCCTTGTCTAGCCATTTGGATCTAAGCTGCCCTCCAGGCCTCTGAGCTCATCGCTTACTTCCGAGGCCCACCACCCAGTCGTCAATGTTGCCTTGCACAGCTCACGCAATCTGCTATGCTCCCAGCCACATCACCTCTCGCCGACTGTCATCAAGATAAAGTTCCGGCGAACGCGCCATAGCGGGCTAGGAGACTTTGCCGAACCATGGTTCGCTCTTCCTCCAACGTTCCCGGAAGTCCTCTGACAGGCCTACCATGCCTGAAATGTACGCATTCACATCCATCTCCTGCAGGTACTCCGGCGTGACCGCCGAACCTCGATCTTGTCGCAGTTACTCATCGCAAGGTGGAGCTGAAAGTGCGATGTCAACCAGATTTCGATGTGGAGCAAATGTGGAGGACGTAGGGCAGAGACAGGGTTCCCGGCACGGCCGTTGGCGATAGACGCTAGGTATCGATGAAGGGTATAGCTTCAATGGTCAAGTAACAGTGGTTACGACGTTTAGCTAGCAGTCTAAGAAACTCAATCCCAACCTCAAGTCAAGTATGTATAAACATCCGCCCCTAGCACTCTGGTCACGGAGGCAGCGAACACATCCTGCAATCACCCACCCAACGACCACAATACCGGGCTCGTCATCATGAACAGCACTTTCTCACATGCTCGAGTGGCTGCACTTCACTGCAAGCCATTTCCGTCACCGCTTTCTGATTCGCTCGCTCCGGCTCGAGAACATTGATTGGCAGCAGTAGGATGTTCTGAGACGTGGTGTGGTCGTACAGGGCGCGCTGCTTCCGGCTAGTGTGCATTCCGCGGTCACCGTTAAGCGGTTGCTGCCGATGCTGGGTACCGTCGCTGTTTGCGGGTCCTTGCAGGTGACGGGAGAGGGTGTGCATATGCACGATGATGGGAGGGTTGCGGACTGAAGATAATAATTGATAGAGATGGAGACTGAATGCTGTAGAATACCACTCATTGGTCTGCCAGAGTAAGCAGGATGCTCACCTCAATCTCAAGTCCCAGTGTGTGCAACGGCCAGTGTCAAACAGTGCCACGATCCAAGCGCCCCAGATCGTGGATCAGACGCACCTACCCGACGACTATGTTCACATCATGCAGCGTTCGTAGATGCCGTGCAGGTACGCTCGAAGCGTGGATGATGATCTTCCAACGCCGCTTCCGGGTGCCGAAAGTCTCGCCGCCAGGAGTAGCAGTATTCGGAGGTTGCTATGGGCAAAGTGAGGAATGTAGGCATGGTCTGTGTAACAAACAAGCCTCACGCGCATTCCGCGCTCGAGCACCCATCCCGCGCTGCTGACCGTTGAGCGGTCGCTGGCGCGTTGAACCTTGATCGAGCACTCATATGACCGCAATGCACATCAACAAGTCAGTCTGCTCGCCAGGCACTCGCTCTCCACGGGTCGAGCAGCATAGATGCAAGTGATGGAGCTTGAGCCGACGGGGAAGCTTTGGGTCTAGTCAGTCCCACCGACGAGATGTGGCGCGGATCACCGTACATCCTGACTGCACGAGCAGGCATGACCAGCCTGGCGGTGCAGAACGTCTGAAGCAGCGCCTATGTCCGCTCACAGGACTCGCAGCTGAGGCAAAGGGCATTGCGAAGCTCTATATCACCATCGTTGAAGTGTCGTCGGCATGCGCGAGCGCTGTGCAAGCGGTACTCTTCCGAAAGCGGCGATCTGAGACTCACATGCGGGCCTGGGCTCCAAGACACCTACGGATGCGGTGAACGACTCATTACTGTCCGTCTTCAGCGTCTACACTGTCGTCCCTAGAACGCTGTCAGCAGTACTCGAGAAGTGCACGCTACAAGTACTTCTTCGTCTTGCCCTCGCACAAAGGCTCTTGTCTGAGATCTTTCTCCTCGCCTCCCTTTCTGTCTCTTGACTGCTAGACATCAGCTTCTTTTCGCACGATCCCGAGACAAAGCCGTCACCAGACAACGACACCAGAGTCAGCCTTGCAAAGTGTTTGAAGCACACAAGGAACTCCCAGACCACGCGAACATAGCAAAGAACGACAAGTCGGGTCCTGTCCAAGCAAGACAAAGTTCTCCTTTGCAGCGGCTTAGTGCGTTAGGTATGCCCCTATCCCTTGTGTCCACAGCTGTTCATGCATCCTGGCGAGCGGAACAAGCTGCCGGGCGCAATCCATAGCAAATGTATCTCACATACTTACAAGACATGCAGCAGGTCATCAACGGACTTCTTGTGTACCATTGGTACCGGCGGCCGATCCATTGCCCGCGCGACAGCCCTCCGTTGTCCTAGACTACAGCGGAAGTACCGCAATGTCTACCATCGTCGTTGCTCGTCGTCCTTCTCCGGTGGAAGACTATGGTCTTAGCGCCATTGCAGAGCACAATGCTCAAGGTACTGAGCGTTTCCCTCCGTACGGGGACCAGGAGAAAGGCCTTGGCATCTGCGTGAGTAAAAGCCTTGCACACCTCTGACCATGACGAAGCTGACCGACGATTACAGCATGATGGCTACGCCGCAGCATATCAGGGCTCATATGTCCAGAATCCACCAACACCCAGTCCAAGTGATGGTGTCCGCACACGAAGTGGTCGTACAACCAGAAGGACCGACTCACCCTTCAGCACTTCAAAGTCCAGAGTCTCCAAGTCGCCGTCCAGCAAGCCCAAGAAGGGCAAGAAAAGCAAGCTCGACAAGTCGAAAACTCCACAGCTCACTGCACCGCTCTCTGTCTTGACGAAAGACATGACCGTTCCAACGAAAAACATGGATGAATGGGTCAACAGATCAATTGAAGTCCGTCAGCAAGAGGTGGAGAAACGCAATGGATATGTCACACGGCCGATGAATTCCTTCATGCTGTATCGGTCCTGCTATGCCGAGCGCACTAAGCAATGGTGCACGCAGAACAATCACCAAGTGGTGTCTTCTGTGTCAGGCGAGAGTTGGCCGATGGAGCCGCCCGAAGTCCGAGAGAGGTTCAACGAGTGGGCCAAGCAGGAACGCGCCAACCATGCTGCCGCTCATCCAGACTACAAGTTCTCGCCCAGCAAGTGGCCCAACAAGCGACGCAAGGATGACGACTTCGATGTCGAAGACGCTAGTGAGCTAGGCGATCCAGATGCTGAGTACCGTGGGGCCCGCAGTGTCCGCACTCGTCGTGGGCACACACAAGAGCCCGTGTACGTCCCCAGCAGTCATGGTTTCGAGACAACACCATATTATCAGCAGCCTACTGGCTACGAGCAGTCGCAGTTCCAGTACGCCAATCCAGGTCGCCCACTAGCCTCGAATGTCGCATACGATCAGCATGGTCTGCCATACAATCCGCAGACCAACACATACATCCAGACGACAGTCCCACATCCTCAGTACCAGTACGCTGTTCAGGAGCCAGTGCCGCCACGCGCGCCATCGCCGTCGCTCGGCAGCTACGGTCTCCCAGGTGGCCAGGCACAGAGCATTTACGCATCATCGCGGACATCCACGCCAATGCAGCAATACAACCAGTACGGTCAGCCAGTCTATCAGCAGTACGCAACTCAGCCGTATCACCAGCCAGGTCAATTTGGTACCCCAGTGCCGCAGATGTACTCAGAGCATCAGCGGTACTTACAGTCACAGCTCCAGCCGCAAGAAGTCCTCGACCCTTCTCTGGCGGCTATGTTGAACGAGCATGGCCAGGTGTTGCCAGTAGATGCGCACTTTGAGTCGGCATTGGGGGATCTGTCGGGTGACTTTCAGCTAGAGTACTATGATCAGCAGACAAGTCCTGACGCGACCCTGGCGCCGCAGTGGTCCCCGACCGATGCATTGAAGTGAGGAGGTGACATAGCAAGCATTGCCGGGCGACACGCTAGATGATGGAAGATTCAGGAGAGTGTGGTGCCAATGGTGGCGATAGATTTCGTAGTCAGTCGCAAGACGCACTTGAGATACCCATTCGTACTTACTTTGCCACTCTCATCGTCACCCTTACGGTATATATGTGAGGACGAGTCAGCTCAACAGAACAATGCCTTTGTATTCTCTGTGCCCCTGTTACACCACGGGTAGATGCATCTCCTGTAGCAGCCTGTGACACCTGGCGATCGCGTAGAATCTGCGCGTCGCATCGATTGTAGACGCTCGCACATCAGTTCTGGCTTTCTACCGTCGGAGCTCACTTCTTTGCGGTCGAACGCGCGTATCTGTCAATGTCAGACAGCATACCATCGATTGATTGCCTGTGGTACGATGAAAGTGAAGGTGCTTACCTCAGCTCGCCCGCTTGATGAGCCGTGCAAAGCCGCCAGATCACCTCGGCCTAGCGACGAGCCAAAACATTCCAATGAAGTTAAGTGATTTCTCGGCCCAGCATATCAAGATGTAGTCTCAACGCTCCCTCGCCTCTCGAGAGGAGTGTACAAATCATCATGGCCACTTTTACCCCCAGGATCGCCCGCTCCATAGCGCGACAGACAGTCTCTCAGCGTCGCCAATGTCTCTACTTCAGATCGTTCACCACTTCCCACAGACAAGCAATCGTAAAGCCATTCCTCCTCGCAGACATAGGCGAAGGCATAACAGAATGTCAAGTCATACAATGGTTCGTGCAGCCGGGCGCGAGAGTCGAACAATTCGACAAGCTCTGCGAGGTACAGTCGGACAAAGCCAGTGTCGACATCACCAGCCCATTCGATGGAGTGATCAAGAAGCTACACTATGCGCCGGATGATATGGCAATCACTGGGAAGCCATTGGTCGATATTGACATACAGGGGGAAATCGGTGAGGAGGAAAGCAATCTACTGGGCGGGGCAGACAAGGCTTCGACTACTGAGAAGTCAAGCGGTGTGGAGACGGTGAGCAGAGAGCAGAGTGTCAAGGTGGAGGGCGGCGTTCCCTCAAGAACCGGTCCCTCAAGCTCAGGCGGTGGCGAGCGTACACCTCGAAAAGTCAATGGAGATCTGGCGACGCTCGCGACACCTGCTGTGCGACATCTTACGAAGGAGCTGAACGTCAAGATCTCGGACGTGTCGGGCTCCGGGAGGGACGGACGAGTACTGAAGGAGGACGTACACCGTCACGTATCTCAAGCAAGCACAACTTCGATCCCCAGCCAGCCTCAATCCACGCCCGTACAAGGGGATCGCACAACGAACCTCACACCGGTGCAAAACCAGATGTTCAAGCTCATGACTAGATCCTTGACGATCCCACACTTCCTGTACAGCTGTAGCGCCGACATGACAGGGCTCACGGGCATCCGCAAGACGCTCAACGGATCAAAGACAACAGACAAGCTCACCCACTTGCCATTCATATTGAAGGCGGTCAGCATGGCACTTCGACGGCATACTCTACTGAACTCAACACTGGACACATCGGACCCGAAGAAACCGACCCTCACATCCTTCGCCGCCCACAACTTTGGCGTTGCAGTCGATACGCCGTCTGGTCTGCTCGTGCCAGTGTTGAAAACTGTACAGAATATGAGCATTGGCGAGATTGCAAGTCGGCTTCGAGAACTCTCTGAAAAGGCTCGCAACAACAAGCTGGCTCCGGACGACTTCAAAGGGGCTACCTTCACGGTCTCGAATATTGGCTCTGTCGGTGGAGGTGTAGTGTCGCCTGTCATCAGCGAGCCACAGGTCGCAATACTCGGCATTGGCCGGAGCAGAGTTGTGCCAGCATTTGACGCGAATGACGAGCTTGTCAAGCGGGAAGAGCTGGTACTGAGCTGGAGTGCGGATCATCGCGTTGTAGATGGTGCAGAGTGTGCGCGATGTGCTGAGAGGGTAAAGTCTCTGCTTGAAGCTCCCGCAGCGATGCTCGTCGAAATGCGATAAACTTTCATCCGACTCTCACGACGGACACTGGGTTCCTGCATGCCATCAAGGTCACACAGCAGCCGACGATGGCCGCTGCAGGAACGCGTTCCACACGCGTCGAAGTGGGGCAAAATCCACCCCCACATTGACCAGCTTATCGCTATCTCGAATGCAGAGCCGAGCCTAAGCGATGGAGCTGTCTTCGAACATTTGCTCAAGTATCGCGAATAGTCCTGGCCTTCGTCATATCTGCTCATAAATCCACTCAGTATCATCGTCGCCACGATGTCGACCTTCAGCTCATCGACACGGACGCCAATGGCTTCACTACCGCGCACGATACGATCGGTGCCACGGCAAAGGGTACGACGATGCATGTCGACACTTGCTGCGTTCAAGATACCAGAGATCAAGAATGAGCCAAATGTGAGGAACGCAAGAGGAGTAGTATACCGTCGCATACACTGACATCTGCAGAAACACTACACCAAAGGCTCGCCGGATCGGCAAGCACTCACAGAAGCCATGAAGTCACTGCGCCAACAAGCACCTATACAAGTACCAGCAGTAGTGGCAGGGAAGGAGCTGAAGTCCTCCCAAGTCACACAACAAGCAATGCCCATGTCACACAAAGACTCGCTAGCTTCATGGTCCAGCGCATCGTCCTCCGACGTCTCGACTGCTATCGACTCTGCCCTTGCCGCCAAAGCCGAGTGGGAGGGTCTACCATTCGCCGACCGAGCTGCAGTGTTCCTCAAAGCAGCAGATCTGATCAGCACGAAGTACAGATACGAGATCATGGCGGCGACCATGCTCGGGCAGGGGAAGAATGCGTGGCAGGCAGAGATTGATGCCGCGGCAGAGACATGCGACTTCCTGCGCTTCAATGTGCAGTACGCTCAAGAGCTATACGCGCAACAGCCAGCACACAACAGTCCAGGGATCTGGAACAGGGTGGAATACCGGCCGCTTGAGGGATTTGTGTACGCGATCACACCATTCAACTTTACAGCGATCGCGGGCAACCTACCCGCTGCACCGGCACTGATGGGTAATGTCGTGATCTGGAAGCCGAGTCCGAGTGCTATGGCATCGAGCTGGCTGCTGTACCGTATCTTGACAGAAGCTGGTCTGCCCGCCGAAGTCATACAGTTCGTGCCTGGCGACGCTGTCGAGGTGACGAAGACGGTATTGTCACATCCCGACTTCTCAGCACTCCACTACACTGGCAGTACCGCCGTCTTCCGATCATTATATGGCCAGATCGCAACAGGAGTAGCAGAGGGCAAGTATCGTGGCTATCCTCGGATAGTGGGCGAGACTGGTGGCAAGAACTTCCACTTAGTACACCACTCTGCTGACGTGGAGAACGCGGTCATCAATACTGTTCGCGGGGCTTTCGAGTACCAGGGACAGAAATGCTCAGCTACATCAAGAGCATACTTTCCGAAGAGCTCTTGGGATCAGGCAAAGCCATTGCTTAAGACAGAAGTTGAGAAACTCAAGGTCGGCTCGCCCGAGGACTTCAGCAACTTCATAGGACCTGTCATTCACCAAGCATCGTTTGATAAGCTGTCAAAGGTCATTGATGACGCCAAGACCGACTCCGAGCTCGAGCTACTTGTTGGCGGGAAGTACGATAGCTCAGAAGGCTTCTACATTGACCCCACAATCTACGTGACCAAGAACCCGGAACACAAGCTCATGTCTTCTGAGCTCTTTGGTCCCGTCATCTGCATATACGTGTACGACGACATGTCACCCTCACCTCAGCAGGCTTACGCGGATATCTGCAAGACCATCGACAGCACCTCAGACTACGCCCTCACTGGTGCAGTCTTCGCGCAGGATCGCAAGGCGCTGCGATTTGCTGAAGAAGCATTGCGGAATTCGGCTGGCAACTTCTATCTCAACTGCAAGAGCACCGGCGCTGTGGTAGCACAGCAGCCTTTTGGCGGTGCGAGAGCTTCTGGGACAAATGACAAAGCTGGGTCGGCAAATTTGTTGTCGAGGTTCGTGAGCATGAGGGCTATCAAGGAGAGCTTCTTAGGCGAGTCGAAGGTGGAGTATCCGTCCAACGAAGTGTGATGGGAGATTGGTCCTGGGACTCGCATGATCGCTGGGGTAACGGGACGTCCGTCTGAAGACTTACCATAAGGACTCCATGCCCAAAAAGCGATATAGGCTGAGGAGAGCACGTGCAAGACGGTACCTTGTTCAGTGACACGATCACCCCGGTAGTCTCATGCAGCCCTGCGGTAGCGGGCAATCAGCTATGGGAATTCACGCCGTTGAGGCGCTTCCGCATGTAGAAGCCGGGCTGGCCGAGGGCGATCCTGCAGTTGAACATCGATTATGAATTCTCTGCTACAGTTGCGATCACTCCGGCAGATCAATCGATCCCTTTCTCAATGGGCATTTTTTGACACTTCGGCTTCCCGTCGGGACATTGATTTGACTTTTTCTTCCCCGCAACGCGGTACGTGGCGAGCGGTCCGCGACGTGTGCTTTCACTTTGCTCCACCTTTCTCACAATTCAAGAAATCGCGAATTAAGAATTGTACTAGAAGCTTGCTACATGTACATTTGCCGCAGCGACTTCGGGAAGGCAGTCCCTTCTTGTTCTTGCTTTTCGCACCCCTCCTGACGTGTTTTCCCCATCTTCGCTTCGACCATCTGGGCCTGTTCTGTTCGTGCGGAGGTGCTGCAGGGATCCGGTCGCGGCATACTGATTGGATTGCGTCTTCGGCCGCGTCCATAGCGTGCGATCTCGCCTTCTCTCTTCACAGCCCCCTCTGGATGCGCAGCTAGCTACCATGTCGTTTGGGAGAAGGAAGGCGGCCCCGCAGTCGGCTCTGCCGCTGTCGAACGACGATTTAGCCTCTGGTCTAGATGACACTGGAAGCAGTTTGTCGACAGGAACGGGACGCCAGGCACATGCGAAGCCCCGGGATCGAAGGGCGCTTTCTATTGTATCGGCTTCTGCTTCACACAACTTGCCTTCGCGGAGCTATATTCACCACGCGGGAGGGCACGGGAGTAAAGGTACGTTCACTGGATCGCGTTGACGTTTGGAGAGTTTGGCGCTTGGTCTAGCTAATTCTGGGATGCGCAATATTGACAGATAATCACGTTGCAGAACCTGTGCAGTACTCATCTTTTGGCGTAAGAGAGCAGACCGCTGAGCTATCGTCATCGTTCTTGAGTGACTCTGATGCAACACATTATCCCGGATCGGCAAGCGAAGACGAATACGACGATGTCTCTACGCCTAGCACAGTGCGAAGACATGATCCCATAGCGGATCAGCGACCACGATCTTCGGATGAGAACGACATGCCGCCAGATGCTTCCAACCTCGCGGAGATGCTCGCAACGCAGACTATCGATTCAAGGCACTCGGACGGCATGTCGCGGCATCCTTATAGTCAAGCCGAAGCTGGGGCGAGTCAAAGTGTCCCTGATGTTGTCATCAGCAACGAAGACGCCGATACGCCGACGGAAGTCAGTCCGCTGCTGCCCAGAGGCCGACTATCCTCGCATCTGAAGCAGACCTACGAGACAGCGGCTGAAGCCGAGGGGCAAGCGTCGAGGACCAGTAGACGGATCTGGGATCGAATGGGACTTTCACTTCCATTGAACCGAAATGACCGAGCGACATCTCGCAGCAAAGTCATCAACGTTAAGTCGTGGGACGCACGATACATCGTGAAGAAGGTGGTTGTGGAACCTGCTAGAACGATCCCTGCGGTATTCCTCGGTGTCCTCCTGAACCTCCTCGATGCGCTAAGCTATGGGATCATCTTATTTCCTCTGGGTGAGGAGGTCTTCTCAGCCATGGGCGCCGATGGCGTGTCGATGTTCTACGTTTCGTGCATCATCTCGCAACTGGTTTACTCATCTGGCAGCATCTTCAAGGGTGGTGTTGGATCCGAGATGATCGAGGTTGTGCCCTTCTTCCACAAGATGACCTACATGATCATGGGTAAGATGGGAACTGCTAATCCGGAGGCGCTGAGAGCGACAGTCATAACGTCGTATGCGATGAGCTCGATTGTAACTGGACTAGTGTTCTTCATCCTGGGCACTGCAAATCTAGGGACACTGGTCAACTTCTTCCCCCACTCGATCCTGACTGGATGCATTGGCGGTGTGGGAGTCTTCCTATTCATCACTGGACTGGAAGTCAGTGCCCGACTTGACGGCAATTTGGAGCTCACGCTGGACGTCATCGCCAGACTATTTGCGAAGGAGACCGTTGTACTGTGGGTCCCGCCCCTGATACTCGCAATTGGACTACTCACCATCAAGCACTACTACGATCGGCCTTGGCTGGTACCTGCGTACTACATCGCCATCACCACGATCTTCTACATCATCACCACCGCTGTGCCATCAATCTCGATGGACAGTTTGCGCGCGCATGGCTGGGTGTTCGAAGCTCCAGCAGCCGGCGTACCTTTCTACAATTTCTACACCTACTATAACTTCAAGATCGTGGATTGGAGCGCGCTGTGGATGACTGTTCCGTCGCAGCTGGCTCTAACGTTCTTCGGTATCCTACACGTGCCAATCAATGTCCCGAACTTGGCGATTCAAGTCCAAGAGGACAACGTCAGCATCAATCGTGAGCTGATCATGCACGGCATCTCGAATACGCTATCAGGCTGTGTAGGCAGTATACAGAACTACCTTGTCTTTGTCAACTCGGTTCTCTTCATGTCCTCGGGAGGTGACAGCCGACTCGCCGGCTTCATGCTTGCTGCAGCGACCTTTGGCCTCTGGATCGCTGGTCCGGTAGTCATTGGCTTCGTCCCAGTGATGGTGGTCGGCACACTTATCTACCAGCTTGGGATTGAGCTGGCCTGGGATGCCATGGTCACAACTTACGGACGACTTAGCCGACTCGAGTACTTCACCATTGTCGTTATAGCATTTGTCATGGGGCTGTACGACTTCGTGGTCGGCGTCGCCATCGGTATCGGTATGGCTTGTCTGGTATACGTGGTGCAGACGTCAGGTAAGACCGTCATCCGCGCCGAGTTCTCGGGCAAAGTCGCAGAGTCGACTGTCAGACGCCATCCTCGGCAGCGCAACTACCTGCACAAAGTCGGCAAGCAGATACGCGTGGTCAAGCTTGGTAGCTACCTCTTCTTCGGTAGTATCGTTAAGGTCGAGAAGACTGTACGCGCACTAGTCGAGTTGGAGGCTTTCGCGGACTCACCTGTGCGCTATGTCATCCTGGACTTCTCGCATGTCACTGGCATCGACTTTTCGGCAGCAGAAGCTTTCGTCAGGATGCATCGCATCTTACATCGGCGCGACGTCAGTCTAGTGCTAGCTGGCTTCACCTTAGAGAGCGAGGTCGGCAAAAGCCTGCAGATGGTTGAGCTCTTCAAGGGTGGTGACGACGACGATGTCCCACGACCAAAGATCTTCCAGGACCTCAATGGGGCGCTGGAAGCTTGCGAGAACGAGCTGCTCATCATACTCACGGAGAAGCAACGCTCTGTGGCTCGTAAATCTGAAGACTCACCTCCACTCCGAATCCCCGACCACTCCTCCCAACTTTCCGCCACCTCTCCTCTTGACGCTCTAGTCGGCTCGCCCCGCCGCAAGCTCCTTCACGAAGCCGCTTCTACGGCAATCATCGAGACAAACCCCCCGGAACACTACAAGTGGACGAACCTCAAGCAACCCCTTCCCCTCCTTCTCCAAGCCTTCCAAGATCTCACGTCAAAGAATGAAGACTTCTGGTTCCGCATAACACCCTACTTCACGCGTCGCGAGTTTACCCGCGGCCAGACGCTCTACGCCCGCGGCGACCGCCCAGATGGCTTCTACCTCCTGCAATCTGGAATCCTGCGAGCCGAGTACGAGCTAGAGCAGGGCGCTTACCACGAGAGCATCGCTGCGGGGACCACGTGCGGCGAGCTGCCGTTCTTCAGCGATACGGAGCGTACGAGCTCGGTGTTTGCGGAGACGGACTGCGTGGCTTGGTTGTTGACGCCGGAGAAGTGGGAGGCGCTGCAGGGGAAGGAGAGGGAGGTCGCCACGGAGTTGCTGAAGGTGGGGATGAAGTTGAGTGCGGAGCGGATGAGTGCTATTACCAGTTATGTTTTGATTACTGCTAGTTGATTGAGTGGAAGCGAGCGTTGCAGCTTCGTTGGCAGTGGGTTGGACTAGCCATCACTTTTGGCGAGGAAGAAAGCGTTGTACATATCGCTCTTCAGCGTTCTGTGTTGCTGTACTTACTATGATCATTTACCACACCCTCAATTGATAGTGTGACTAAGATGTCTATACCTCAGTAAGGTAATACCTCTACTTCTGTCCCTCTCGCTCTCGCACATGCTGACCACCCATCCATGTACCGGCAGGCGTCGGGAATACGTTTATGCCACGCAGTCCCTTGGTGGTCGCGTGAGGCCACCACCTCGACATCGCGAGCAGTGACGCCTTCTCGCCGCCCGATGCCCTCATCTACGTACTTTCGCAGCTTATCTCAGGTGTGGTGGGGCCTGCGATTAGGGTTGCAGATACGACGTCGTCACGTGGCCGTCTGTCAGAGACACCACATGTCACTGCTGTGTTTGCAGTCTCGAGGGTGGCCTGCTGATGTGTGGAATGTTGAGTGGTGCGTTGTGCGTGAGGACATCAAGGAACGTCTGATCATAATGGAGCGATGGGATGCGAGACGTTCGCATAGGCTTATTTCTGTACAGCACTAGTGGCGCTACGGGGTTGGCTTTTGGAAAAGCGAGCAGGGGTATGGGTTGCGGTTCGGAAGGATGAGGCTAGGCGAGGCTTTAGAGAAAGGGTTCTGTCAGATCTTTCGGCTTTTGAACACCTGAGTTCAGCATTTGCAGGTGATTCAAGCCCAAGACCATGAACAGCCTATGCTATGCTTCTTGCGGTTTCAGTCTCGATCCTAGCAGTGTAGACCCCGACAACGCCATCAGCACGGGAGTCTGTGGCTAGTCACCGCTGAGATCCACTTCTCCTTCGATCACATTGAGGTCCGTGGGTCGCAGATTTGGCTGTGGCTGGCGTGGGACAAAGTCGGAAAGCAGCAGCGTTTCAGCCTCTCAAACACGGGTATGACTTCTCGTCTCGAGTCACAGGTACGCAGAGAATAGGACCCTATCGCTGCTTGATGCCCAGCATCCCGCCTTATTGTTGCAGTATTGAGGGTGGAAATGTTGGTTATCTACGAAATTCTTCGAGGAAGATCATGCAACGACTTCTGCCCTTCAAGATAGCTCCATGTCATAAACCCGGCGCGTGACAACCACCGCAACGCGTATCGCTCACCTCACCAAGACCCTCGTGCATGTATTCAAGCCTGCGCCGCCTCTCACGTTGCACAATAACTGGTTGTGCTGCTGCCATCTCACACCATGTCAACCAAGACTCTGTGCAGCGAATCATCAGCCTCCTCCGCCGCCAGTCTCCGCCGTGAACAATCTCGCTAAACGCTGGGACCTTGCTACGAGCACGGCACTTCCTGCCCACCAAACACGCCACGATAAAACTTCTTCCACCCTGTCTCACCTTCCCTCCATCACACCACTTCACATTCACCAACAGCTACGTGCATTGCTTGCTTTCATTTGCCATTCTGTGATACCCTCATCGGCGCAGGCTTGCCCGTTTACTGCTGAGCGTTGAGACTTTACTTGCTTGCGAAGAAGGATTGATTGAATCATGTCTGATACGACGCACACCACCCCGGCCACTGCGGCGCCGCTGGAGAAGCTCGAGAACACTGTCGAGCCTACTTCGGCGACCTCTCACGTCCCTGAGCCAAGCTCTACTTCCACTACCTCCCCAGCCGTGCCAGAGACATCGGCCACCACGGAGACGGCCCCTACAACCTCCGCATCAGATGCTGTCAAGCACGAGGACACTGTCCTTGGCGGGGCTGCCGACGGTGCTCTGCCCCAAGTCCCCAACACCACTACCGCTGCCACAGATAGCAAGGCCGTCGAGCCAGTATCAGAGGGCCACCTTGGCTACAAGGCGCCCGGTCTCCTGAAGTAAGTCTCCTGTGTCCCTGAGTAGTGACGCGTAAGTACTGATAAGAGCATAGGCAATTCCTCTTCTCACAAAAGGAGTTCTGGCTCAGCGATGCGCCACTCACGCCTCAGCACCTTCACCTGTACCTGCGTGGTGAGAAGTCCGAGGTCGCCCACCCAGTCGCCGCGTGGGCAACGCATACCGGCAAGGGTCTACTCTTCTTCAACAAGAAGGGCGAATCTGAGCGCAGCCACCCAGCTGGCATCCTGCCTCTCTATGAGGCGACTGATCTGAAGAAGTCGACTCCGCATGAGTTCAGCTTCGAGATTCACGGCCACAAGCACCAGTTCAAGGCTACCAGCGACGCTGAGCGTGATGGCTGGTACCTCGCGATTGAGAAGGAGGTCGAGCTTGCTAAGGCTTCAAAGGAGAGCGTTCGTGGCAGCGAGGGCTACAAGTCGGAGATGGAGAAGCTGAGTGAGTGAAGTCAGCAGCATTCATGTTGGACATTCCGACTAACAATGTTGACAGACGCACCCAACGTGATTGGCGGTGTTGCCGGAGCTAACAAGTCCAGCGCTTTGCCTAAGAAGAGCACTGAGGTGACCGAGCCCAGGCGCACAGGCTCTTCGGAGTCGGAAGGCGAGGGTCTCAAGAAGAAGAACAAGAGCCGCTCTACATCTCGTGGTGTGCTCAACCGCCTGAAGGGCAAGAAGGAAGAGGCCGACACCAAGAAGGAAATCAAGAAAGAGGAGGAGGAGGAGGCTAAGGAAGAGAAGAAGATGGAGAAGGAGGAGAAGAAGATCGAGAAGGAAGAGGCGAAGGCTGAGAAGCATGGCGAGCACGGCTCTGCGCTTCCCTTCATTGGTGGAACCTCAGCTCCTCTTGATGCACCCAGTGCTGGTATGTCATGACCATGATGTCCTAACAGCGATCACCTACTGACAACAGCGTAGCCGACCGCGCAGTTGGTGCTCCCCTCGCGGAGATCAAGCACGAAGAGCCAGTGAACGCTCTCCCTGCGACGAATGGTGCCACACCGACCAAGATCGACGAGAGAACGAAGCCTACCAAGCGGAATAGTATCTTTGGCAAGCTTCCAGGTGCCTTCGGCGGCCTGATGAGCCCATCCAAGGAGAAGTCCGAGAGGGAAGCAGAGCTCAAGCCTGCGGTCCCGCCCAAGGACCACTCTGTTTCGGAGACTGCTCCTCAGCTGCCAGAGACAACCGCTACTGAGCCAATTGAGTCTGTTGCACCTACCACCACGGCCACGACTGAGCCGATCAAGCCAGAGATCCACGAGCCTGCGCCGGTCACAGAGCCTACCACCAAAGCCACCGATGCCGTCACACCCGGCAAGGAGAAGAAGAGCTTCCTCTCAGGGCTTCCATTCCTGGGCAAGCGGGATCGTAGTGTGAGCCCGTCTCCTGCCCTGAAGGACACCCCAGCCAAGACCGAGACCTCTACTGTGCCTGCTACTGAGGAGTCCACCCCAGTCGAGCCCGTCAAGGCTGCCGAGCCAGTCACCGAGACCCCTGCTACTCTCCCGGAGACGGCACACAACAACACCTTTGCCAGCCCGATCGAGCCTATGACGGAGTCAAAGGCTATTGACCCGGTCCACGAGACCACCCCCACCGACACCACCTCTCCGGCCGGCGCCAACAAGCGCAACTCCGTCTTCGGCAACCTCGGTCGTCGTGCCAGCAAGGCGCTGAACCGCATGCAATCCACACCCAACTCCAAGAAGGAGAACGCCATCCCAGGCGCCACCGAGTCTACTCCTAAGACCACCACTACCGCCGCCGATGAGACTCTCCCGACCACCACGACCGCCGACAAGGCCACCGAGAGCTCTCTCACCGACCCAGTCACGGAGAACAAGCCCGAGACTGTCGGCACCTCCTCTCACACCCCTGTGACCGCCAGCGCTTAGTCGGGCCAGCTGCTCACAGGCCCATCTCGTTTCCTTTACATCGGAGGTAGCTCCAACACCACTCATTAGACTGTCGTTTCAGTACTGCTACAGCGGCTTTCGCCGCCACGTCGCGTTGCACTTTCTATTACTAAGGAAGAGGGAAGCCTGGACTGCATGCTTGCTGCATAGTAGGCATGTGTGTTGGGTTCTTCACTCGCTCGCTGTGTTTTTCTTTGCGCAAAAAGATACCCCACATTGCTTCTTATACCTACATCGTTTAGTTGGCATGGACGGGAAGGGCATGGGATGGGGAGAGGTAATTAATGGGATCGAGAGATAGAATGGAATGGAGAATCGTACACTGGACTGCTTGCACCCCTTGACTCCGTCTTTATGATCCTGTGTCTAGCATGTAGATTTGACGGCTGTCTCAGAACTCATATGATCACATCAGCGCCACTGCACGTAAAGAGGGTGTCGAGTTGCTTCTTCTGAGCGTGTGCGCACTCCGCATCTGGGCCGCGTCGCCCGAGGACTTCCATGATGCTCACATGCACGGCGCATGCAGCAGCGAATCTTGAGCTCCCGCCACGCGGCATCACCCTGCGCTTCTCAGGATTTTAGTCTCTTGTGTTCCAGTTGTGTAGGTTCGGTGCACGTGAGTAACAGTTTTTGTCGATTTGCTATATCCAACCACATACCTCAGCTCTTTGGAATCACCACTTGCTAGCCTACTGGGAGCTTGAGTAGCTTGGACCCGTACTACGAGCAAAGCTATCGCGCCTTGTTGCGAACCTCCGAGTCGCAGATTTCGAGTCCCTCGCTTTGATTAATAGTAGCACATTCAGCCCTCATGCGCGCGAGGTGGGCGCGGTCAGCATGAGCCAGAATGGTTCGTTATACCTCCCACTACTTCGAACAAGGATCGCTAACAGTACCATCCAGGGCTGCTGCAATTCCACCCCCTCCCCCTCCTCCGATGACGGGCCTCCGAACCCTCCGGCCTCCCAAGCCGTCCGCCGACAGAACCTCCCCCACGACTCCTCCCGCGCAGCCATAAACCAGCCAGCGCTCACGATCTCCGGCGCGACTTCGCCACGAGGGTCCTCACTTTCTCATGCTCCTCCCGCGTCTTCTGCGGCCGCGCGACCGAATGCGCCTTTAAGGGCGCCGAGTCCGGTGCCAGCTAGCCCGGGACATGTACCATCGCGCCCACCACCTTGGACGAGAGAGGTGCTTGAGACGGAGAGGGTGGCGTTCTTTGATACACGAGTCACTGGGCGGGAAGAGGTTTGGGGCGCGCTGAAGGTGGTCTGCGAATTACTGCGGCGAGGAGAGCTGGCGGAGGCACAGGGTATCGTAGATGCTGTTGGGATTAGCTGTCCTACCGGAAGGGTGGCGAGTGGACGAGGAAGGGACAGGGTGAAAGGTGGGGTTTATGATGAACGAGGGGAAGTGTATGATTTGCCGGCTTGGGTGATCCTGGATCCCGAGGACATAGCCGACGAGGTTGCAGGTGGTGACAGCGGAGAGGAGAAAGAGGCTGTTGCTGGGGCAGGAGCAGTGGACGGCGCTGTTGACGACGATGAGAAGGATGAAGATGGGGCGGGGGACCTGGGAACGCAGCGAAGTGACAAGGGTAAAGGTAGAGAGGAAGACGTTGGCGAAATCTTCAAGCTCAGGGCGAGACGCAGCGATCGAGGAACCGACGTCGTGGTGCAAGTCGGTACCAAGGAGAAAGTCTCGGTCATTGTTAGGAGGATCTTGGAGCAGATTGGGCCGAAGCGAGTTAGGCTGGCATATCTTGGGCATGTTATGCAGGAGGGCAAGACGCTTGAGGAACAGGGGTTTAAGGTTGGGAATGTGGTGAACGCATACGTATTTGAAGGCGACGAGAAACACCTCACGAAGAGGAAGTGAAGGGAAGGAGATGCAGCTAGAAGCTGGCCGGTTGGACGACGAGAAGCTAAGAGCTTCGGACGAGATGAGGCGAGGTCTTGTGATAGTCGACCAGGTCCCGCAGGCATTCCTCGGCTCCGCAGTAGTAGAGGAGGTGCCGGGCAAAGTGCGATCCCTTCTGAAAGAGGTCGTTACTACGGCACTGCGTAGCCAGATGCATGACACGATCGAGAGGAAGGAAGGCATGCATACGAACGGCTTAGAAGACACAGCCAGGCGCTAAACGGGGTTTGGAGCGGATGGGGACAATAGGATACCCAGTGGACATTGTGTACATCTGCTATGTAATGAATGCTCCTCCTTCATACAACGTAATACAGCATCTCATCGTCTGCCATAGTCACTGCCAAGCCTTATCCCCGAACCTCACCTTCATCTATCTCACCACGACCTCTTATCCGTCGCTCTTCCCACAAACTTTACCGTATGCTTAGCAGTATATGCCCTCCTTCCTCATCCCTCGCAATGTAAGCGCCCATCGCCAAGCTGCTATAGCCCTCTATCGTACACTCCTTCTCCATGGCCGAGCTGCACCACTCCAGGAATCGAGCCGCGATGACCTAAAGAATATCGTGCGACACCGCTTCAAGCAATCAGAGTACCTCCATAGCTACAGGAGGCTGAAAGTTGCGTTTGAGGCAGGCTATGAGGCTGTGGACCGTCTCGATGCTGCCATTGCTGGGGATAGAGGGAGCGTAGAGTTCATTGAGGGATTGGTAGCGAAGGCGCCAGCGAAGGTCAAGGAGCCGAAGCCACGACCGTCGAATGTGCGAGAAATCAGGCCAGCTGCAGCAATATCTGTGAAGCCGAAGATCGATCTATTCGAACGACCTTTGCCGCTGGAGAAGCTGTGTGGACGACGACATGTGCCCGTTCTCTTCAGCGCTGGCTCAATTCCTGTCCTTCGCTTTGGCAAGCCTCAGCCACCAGCCCTGTCAGGCTTTCTCAAGCATCGCATACGACAGCGGCAGCAGCGATGGAATCGCAGGCACGCACTAAGTGATCAGATTGGCTTTGCGGAGCATGAAGATCGCTGGGACGATATAGTGGCCGGCCAGATTGGTCAGAGGAGGCATAGAGAGTCGAGCTGGTCTGATGGGCCCAGACAGGCGAGGAAAGAAGTCGATGCGAAGCTGAGGGAAGAGGGGAGGAAGAACGTGGAGATGGCGGAGAAGATGCAGGCTGTTGTGGATCGGGAGCAAGCTTTGTTCGAGAAGGAGACGGAAGAGAGGAGGCAGCAAAGGTGGAGAGAACGTGTTAGCTCCCGGCAAGTGGACGACGTGAGGGACGCCGATGTGCCACACAACGTTGTCGTTGTGAAGCAGCAGCCCTAAGCTAGCCGCAGCTTCTTCACTATTTTTTCTATACGAAGGCGTTTGTGCGCAGCGTGACTGCTTCCCAGACTGAAAAGCTGCGTGCCTTCGAAGACTTTCCGTTGCACACGCACAATTGTGTCCACATCCCAGGTAATCAGCGGCGCTCGACATTCCTCTCACAGGACAACACTTCAACACACGCCAAACACGCCAAAATGTGTACACCCTCAAGACTGATGGCACTGTCTCCTGAAATACGCAACAGGATTGCCGAGCTCACGCTCTACCATGGCAAGGACGGCATTATCTCACCGTGTCCACGCACCCACACTGACTATCACATTACACTGGTCGGCGGCATTCGAATCATCGGCACTATGATTGCTTCAACTTGGGCAACATCCGGAACACCCTTTCAGCTCCCCTTAGACGAGAGAATGCGCGAGTCCATCCTTGAGCACACAACCAACCACCAACGTTTCAAGGACTGCCTCTTCCCGACCCCGCATACCTGTGCGTGCCGCCAGCTACATGCAGACACCATATCACTGTTCTACGGAGTGAATCACTTCCACTTCGAGCTAAGCCAACACCCTGTCCTGGACGTAAGGGGGAGATCGACTGGACCTGGCATTGGAGACTGGCTTCGGGCGGTGGAAAATAGTCGCCTGCGATGCATTCGAGAGTTCAGCATGGCGATCTCGCTGGATAAAGTTCGTGTTTTACGGCCCAAAGCGCTGCAGCTTACTTTCACACAAGTCAACGTGAGGGCAGATGGAGTGGTGGCGATCGAAAGGGTCAATTTGCGCAGGATACCACGCCAGAGGACGACAATATCGATTGAATGATGTACACCGAGAGCCGCTACCGCAAGCCGTTCCTTGATGCTCTGCAAGGGAGTGGGTTGCATGTTCGCACTTTGGAGTGTCTCATTGCTTCCTTCGAAGAGCCGGACGTGTGTCTGCTGAGAGAATACAGTGTATTGCAAGTCGGCTTGCGTGTGTTAACGGCGGAAAGACTCGAGGGAGATGCTACCGGGGCTGACGATGAGGCCGAAGAAGCTGCTGATGAGGAAACTAGACTACTTGGCCCTGCTGGAAGATAGGACGGCAAAGAAGAGGAGGTTCGAGTGGCTGGGCGGTGGCAAAGCGTGAGCTGGAACTGGTCGAATCGGACCTTGTGAAGGTCGCAAGCAGAGCGCAACTGCAGAGGACAAATCACAGCATCACTTCATGCTTACTGCGAGGTTGACGAAGATTCTCTAGATCGAGCGATGAACCTATTTGCATTTCTAGCTTCACTGTTCTATATCACAGTGTCCGTCCGCACCGCCCGATTGTGTGTCACGCGAATGGCAAAGGAAAGCAGACTTCTCCAAACCACTATGCGAGGAACACGGCTAGCATGTACTACACGGCGATAACGTATCGCTGACAGTGCTAGCTATGAGAAATCCTAGCGACAAGACTCACCGACAGCGTGCATACCAATACACTGTTGCGGCGCCGGATATATCGGCATTTCAGCGAAGTAAATTTTTGAGCGTTTCGCTGTTCCTGTCACTTGGGTGCTTAGCTCGGAACCAGCTTTTCCATGTTACAGCTTCTTTGACGTAGCAGACGAGGTAATACAACTTTCAGTGTGGTATCGCTCAGCAACCGAGGGTAGCATGAGCGAACATCGATATTAAGTCGTCTGTTGCACCCTACAAGTGGAAACCTCCATAAGCTTGCGCTACTTGGCTGTCACCTTAATGCAACACAACTCTCGCGCTTCCACTCGCGCGACATCTACTGCGCATCAACAGGGCCAGAATGCCTACTCCACCAACCCTCCTCACGCTTCCACCAGAGCTTCGCAACAAGATCACAGAGCTCGCGGTTTGCCATGCTGAAACGAACGGCATCATCTCCCTTCGCCCACTTGCCTCACTCCATCGGCGCTATGTCAGCCTTGTCAAAGGCATCCGCATTGAGAGCGCATCATCCTCCACCTACCCACCCTCTTCCTTCTAACCTTCGATCGTTCCCCCAAGTAATACGAGGACTCCAGAGATAGACGCCTGGCTCCACGACAACGACAACGATGATGGGCGTCGCTGCTTCGTCCAAACTTGCCTGCACCAACGGGCCCTGACGCGCGTCTGTCGTCAACTCCGCGAAGAATTTCTGCCAATGTTCTACAGCATCCACCACTTCCACATTGAGCTGGATCAGTTCCGCAACTCCCCAGCAAATCTAGACGGACATTCAACAACAGTATCGATGGCTGGATTCGGGGCATCGGAGATACGAACCTACGGTACATGCGACGCTTCACTATGGCTGCGCCTCGAGGAAGCATCCCACACTGTCAATTCGAGACGCTGCAGCTGTCGTACGTCAGACGCGACGAGACAGTAAATGGGGAGGTCGCTATCACGAGGGTGGGTTTCGGTCTCGCGCCAATGCCTGCTGAGCCGGAGAAGACGTACTGGAAGTCTGGGACTGGCCTGTCAAGGTGGCCTTTCCTTGTTGCGCTGCGGAATAGCGGACTGCATGTGCGTGCATTGGAGTGCATGATTGCTTTTTTCGGGGGTGTCCTTCAAGACTACAGTGCTCTCGAGGTTCAGACCCAAAGTGAAGAGGATGTTAGCGATTATACGGAGCTGCTCAAGCTGCGGTGTCGAAACGTGTGGTTCCCTGCCATCCAGAGGTAAGCGGCCTGAAGCCTCATGGCAGGAAGTGTCACTGGTTGCGAGGTTGTTCTTAGGCGGAGGTTCAGAAGCTATCAGCAGGGCTGGGCATGCAGAACACCGCCACAAGGCGAGCGGTACGAAAGCCAAAGCGTTTACATTACAGCTCGTATGCCTAGATTATATGCACTGGGTATCGAAAGAGAGCAGCATAAAATCCCAAAATCCTGATCCACTCCCTCACGCTACCAGGAACCTGTCCCTTACACATCGTTTCCACCTTAAGCTTTCGCTACGATACCACCCAGATACGTCTTGTCGATCTGAGCCGCCATATAATCCTTCCCCTTGAACATCGACACCGCAAACCCGGGCATGCTCCAGCCGTTGAACGCACCTACACCCAATTTTGGGCCAACGGGGACAAGCTGTGTCTCGCCATCATTACGCTTGTAGCTGCGCTCGGCCGGCACACTTCCCACGCCCGCGTTCTTGAGCACGTCGTGCGCAAAGTTCGCACCAAAGACGGGAAGCGAAGCCTGCATGAGCAGCGCGCCGCCTTTGTCGGCATTTGCCACGTCGCCGACGGCGTAGACTAGCGGACCTGCAGAGTCGACGCGGAGAGTAAGCGGATTCGCGTTCACCCAGCCAGAGCCTGCTTTGAGGATCGACTTGGGCAGGAACTGGGTGTTTGGCTGGACGCCCACGGCGGGAATGTAGACATCTGCGGTCATGGTCTTGCCGTTGGAAAGCTGGACTTCAGTTTTGCCGTCGCTGGTTTCGGAGGTGCCGGTGACTTTCGTCTCGTACAGGACAGTGACGCCGACTTTCTCGAGGAGCTTCTGGACTTGCTTTGAGCGCGACTCGTTGAGGACTGGAAGCAGTTTCTTGCCGCCTGCCACGAGCGTGATGCGGGCTTTGCCTTTGGAGTGTGCGCCGATCTCGCCTGCAGTTTCGACTGCGACGGGACCGCCGCCACCGATAATGACTTCCTTGGCGTTCACAAGCTTGGAGTTCATCTCCTCGAGGGCCTTGATGGAGATGTGGTGGTCGCCGTGTAGGGTTGTGACGGGCGTTGGCGACTTGACCCCAGTAGCGATGACGAGGGCGTAGTATGGCAGTGTCTCAGTTGCGCTGCTCTCATGAGGCGTGAAGGTGATGGTCCTGCCCTCGAGGTTGACGTTCGTCGCAGTGCCATGATGGAAGACGATCGAGTCCTTGAGCTGCGGATACTGCTTGAAGGCATCGACGATGGGCAGGAAGTATTTGCTGTGCGGCATTTTCTTCACGGAGACGAGTTCGCGAGGAGCGCCAATGTGCCACCAGAAGTGCGTCGATGGATCGAGCAGGTGCAGGACGTACTTGGCGCCCTTTGCTTGCGCGAGCTTTGGTAGGACATGGCGGGCAATGTAGTGTGCAGCACCAAGCCCACCGAAGGAGGCGCCCAGGACGACGATGTTGCGTGTCTCAGACATCGTGCACTTGGACTGAGATGTCTTGATCTAGTTCGAGATGGTCTTCTAGATGTTCTCGCTTCGCAATCCGATTGGTGGCGAAGATGCAGGATGAGTTGGAAACAATGGTGCATGTAGATGCGAAGTCGCGAACAGCAAGAGATTATGTAGTAAGAGACAAGGACGGAACGATCAAACGAGTGACGTTTCTGATAATTAGTATTGATTACTTGGCCTGGTTTGACAACCCAAGTGTAGTCAGGAGAGCGTTTCGAGAGTTTATTCCAGGCTGTCGTTGAAGTACGGCACAGCCAATCGGAACCTCTCACAGATCCGAGCCGGAAGCTTTGACTGTATAATTGCATTGATGAGGCAGCACAGACATCGAACCTCATGCCGAAAGGGCGAGATTGCTGTCCATCTTTGTCAGCCGTGCCATGCTTCGGCCAGTGGTTTAGCCGCTGAACGTCGAGACTCCTGTGTGTGGTTATCAAGCATTGTTGTGAATATGTCTGCCTACGATTTGGCGCATTGTAGTCGAATGAAACAGGACGCCAACCGCGTATCGGTCGTCAGTTGATGAATTGCACGGCTCGGCCGATAGCATCAGGTCGATCTCGGCCAAGACCGTCTCCGCGAGGTCTGCGATCTGGTCGAGTCCCCCGGGACTTCGATGATGGGTTGGTACGGGTAAGGACATGAGGCCAGCTCAATTGCACATCGAATGTGGTCGCATGCACAGCCACAGCTTGAGGCGGCGAGTGGGTGAGTTGGGTAGGCACGGTATTTAGTCATGGTTCTTCTCAACAAGGATGGAGTTAGGGCGGCATTATACAATTTTCTTCGACTACCGTATGCTACCAGCCTCCGCCGACTTGCACCGCCAGGCCAGCAACGCGCTCCATATCGCCCACTGGCTTCGCTTTGCCGACATCGCTTTCGACCGCGCGGAATGTTGTGAACACTAGCTTCTCGTACTCGACGCCTGTGGCTTCTGCCCAGCGGTCGAAGAACGCCTTGACTCGACTGCGATCGATGCCGTCGATTATGTCTCCAACACCATCGCCATTGGCGTGGCTGCCGTTCGCATTGACGTTCGTGAGACCATTGCTCGTGTCAGCGTTCGTCATGTCGTGATCACCGTCCTCATCAACACTCTCATCAACGCCTTCATCACCACTCTCAGCACTCCAGTACGCCTCATCAACCCTAGCCAACCACTCCTTCTGCGCGGGTACAATCTCCTGGTCCCCTCCATTACTCATTCCTGTACCGCCCTGCCGAAGCGTCATCACATCTCCGACCTTGATCTGTCCGCCTCCGTTCGTACAACCTCCAGGACAAGCCATGACCTCCACGTACGCATACTCTGCTTCGCCTCCGCCTGCTGGCTTCCTCAACCGTCCACCAGCCGGCCGTCGAGTAGCGCCTGGCATCCGACTGACTTTCGCCGGCTTGAGCCGCCGGACGAGGTTCTGAATGTTGCGGAAGCCATAGTAGCGTGCTGCGCGGAAGACTTCAACGCCTTCGGCTGAGAGGACGGAGTAGTCTGATACGTCTGCGTTGCGGCCACGGTGGACCTTAATAGATGAGGATGGGTGGCGGGATTGTTGGGTGAGGAGGATGTGGTGGAGGTAGCCGTCACTTGTGCCGATGGCGCTGGGCTCGAATGAAGCGGTGGAGCGTTTCGGTTTGCGGGTTGGCGGGAAGAGAAGTCGATTGATCGCTGGGTCTGGGAAGGGAGGGCGGAAGGTCTTGCTGAGGGGCGTTCGGGGGAGGCAGGGGAAGGAGATGTTCCGACTCTCGGCTAGCATGAGGAGTTCGCGGGCTGTGATCACACAGTCTACGTCTCGCACTCGCTCTGCTTCCTCCCCAGCCCAGGCATGAGACGTCAATTCAATGCGCGAGGCTTCCAATTTCTTGTCGAAGCAGGGCATGACGGCCATGTGCCATATCTTCTCTGGTGGGATGCCGTACTTGCGCGCCAGTACGGACTTGACTAGAGTGCCAGTCATGGCTTGAGGAGACTTGAGCTTGCTCAGGTGTGGCAGGACGTGAGGGTGTGTCTTCTCAGCGTAGCACACCCAGCCAGGACAGGCGGAGGTGAGTACTGGTCGTTTCAAACCAGCCTCGCGATCATCGAGCATCTGCTGCGCTTCATCAGCTGCAGCGACCAGACATGCCTCCCGCATAACATTTGTGTCCAGCACCCAAGTGAAGCCAGATCCATGCGCTCCACCAGCCCGAAGTCCATAAGGTCCGCTGAGAAGCTGATCGATCATGTAACCCGCCTCCCGCTCAGAGACGCCATACGTAGCGGCTAGACTCGCTCTCGTCTGAGGCGATATACTCGCAATGAAGATCTTCTCCTGGACTCCATCGCCTTGCCCGTTTACCATCCCATTGCCCTCACTCTCAGCACCACCAAGCCATTCCGGCCTCAATTCCCTACACCTCCCCACCGTCTCCAAAACCTCACTATGACTCTGCAGACTGACCAGCACCGCCTCCGCACTCGTCACACATCCTGAGCACGCCAAACAGTCCGTCAAGCTTATTTGTGCAGGGGGTGGATTCTCAGCATGCACAGTCTCCTCGGTCGTGACTTCGTAAGGATTTGAAGAAGGGGAGGGTTTATGTAATGGGAGGGTTTCGACAGGTTTGATGCAGGCGACGCCGGGGGAGATGAAGTCGTTTAGATCGTCGGCGGAGAGAATGGCGGACATGATTGTCGCCGATACTAACGAGACCCTCTGCTGGGACACATGGAGACCTGTATAGGGGGAAGGACGGAGTTATCTGTTTGGTCAGCGACTTTTCCCACGCCACGCCTGCGAGATCGGCCATGAAGTGAATGTGCTGAGTCATCCTTCAAGATCTTCCTCGGTGTCGAACCTCAAGCCCTCCCATTCATCGCGACCACCAACCACCAACCCACCCCGTATCGAGGCCTTTAATACCACCCTCGCCTACCAACCATAAAAATGGCCTCCCGCGACGAATACGTCCCCCCCACCAGCTCCTCCAGCCAAAACTTTAGCGGCACCACAGGCACAGCAAATACCGGCTTCGCTTCCTCTTCCGCAAACCCCTCCACCACAATCGAAGACTCCAGCGCCAAACCAGTAAACTACTTATGCGGCGACTGCGATAATAAGGTTGCGTTGAAGAGGGGAGATCCGATACGGTGTAAGGAGTGTGGGTATAGAGTGTTGTACAAGGAAAGGACTAGCAGGTACGTGGACCT